>JAVQJF010125541.1:0-23402 GCA_036023855.1 Gadopsis marmoratus | reverse complement strand
ACCGTTGAGGGAGAAACGTAAGTTTATTTTGAAAGGACCACACAGGATGTATTTTGTCCTCGCTCTAGTTAACTTTACACAGCAGTTTTGGAGCCTCAGGACCAGACCAGGACGTGTTTTCCCGTCATGTCTGACCGGGAGAGAGCTTTGGGCCCGGAGTCTGTCATTGATACTGCGGGCCAGATTAAGCCCGCGGGCCGTACGTTTGACAGCCCTGGTTTAGAGACTCTAGGAGCCCTGCATTCTGGGAGTGCAACGCTCTAGTGGGGTACTATGAGCTCTTTAAGATATGATGGTGCCTGACCATTAAGGGCTTTATAGGTGAGGAGAAGGATTTTACATTCTATACAGTCCTTCTGCAGTGCAGATAATAAATCTAAATAAATGAATGTGATTAGTTGTCACATTCGAATCATTTGCTTCACATAGACGAGCAGTATTAATTGCTTTGACAGTGTAATATTAAATAAACTGCATAATGCCATCACATTGGATGCATCATATAGCCATTTTTTCCCATTGAACACCAATGTTGGCCTGATACATTGGAATGACAAACATCTAATTCCAATTTTGTAATCAAAAAGTCATTATCTCAGTTTTGTTTTTAGCGACGTCAGACAAATGCCCTGACTCTTCTGCGCAGTGATCAATGTAAGTGAGGGATAAAAATTTGGGCTTTATTATCTAATAATTCATTTTTAATACAGTGAGTTTTGTTGGATAAGAAAAAATACTATCATTGCATCCTTGGTATGAGACAAGTGACTAGCCTGCCATGTAATTTTGCTGTTTGTAAGTGTGTGTGTGTGAGAGAGAGGCAGCGCATTAGAGAGATGCCTTTTATTGCCTTTAGCTGTACAGCCACTAGATGAGCAGATGAATAAGGCTACCATTGAGTATGGTGTGAGAAGTGCTGCAGCGAGATTGTGACTGTCTTTAAAACAGAAAACAATAGCATTCTCTTGTTTATTGCTTTTATTTTGACAATTTTGCAGACAAACAGAATTAGAGTGTATGTGTGGGAATGCACTCTGTGTGTCAGAGAAACCAAGTTAGCATTGTTTTAGGCTTTCTTGCTTTTGGTGTGTGTGCTTGGAAGTACAACACCCGTTTTCTTGCACATGTGTTGATACATCAGTGCAGAGAAACTGTGCACTGCACCTGGTTGTTTGTCTGTTTAGGCTAGCTAATTAGTCTTAAATGACCACCCTCCATCTTCATCAGGCGGAGAAAGTGACGGAGTGGGAGCGAGAAAGACAGAAAGAAACAATGCCTCGCATTAATTGACAGAGGGACTGACAAACAAGGGGTGGAAATGGAGAGAGGAAAGGGGGACATGACGGGAATTGAAAGAAGAGTGGACTGACCCCAGAGCTGCTGTAAGAATAAAGCACAGCAGCCTGCTGGACCAAGGTTCCAGGCCTGTGTTGGTTAGATATGTTTGATTCTGCATTAATACATTTCACCGTGAGCCCATTGGCAGTGATGCATTGTTAATGCTTGTTATTATTTTATTGCATACCGTCTTTCTTCCTTGTTGTACGTTTGATATAGCAGCCAGCGTCTCCAGCTCTCCGCTCTTGGCTTTGCTTTCCTGTTTGAACATGGGAGCCGCAGGAGTTGCTGCCACATCAGCACTCCCCCTCCCCCCTTCTCCCTCTCCAGTTTTCTCAACACTTTCACTCTTCATGTTTCTTGGCAAAATAAAGTATAAAAAGATATTCAAGAAAAGGTCAGCGCAGTATCAACATACGCTGGTTAACAATTAAAATGCTAAAAGTAGTCACGTGCTTGTTTGAATAATGGGCTCCATCCTCTCCCCCGCCTTTCCTCCTTTCCATGCTATCCTCCCCTCCTACATTTTATTGTTCCTGCATCCTTCTCTTGTATCGCTTTGTTCTTCTGCTTATCCTCTCTTAACCTCTCCTCCTGCTCTCTGCTCCTCTGGGCTTTTTTCCCCGTGTATTTCATTTATTTATTTTGCTCCCTCCCTCCTTTTGCCTCCTGTCCATTTCTGTGTTCCTCAACGCAACAAGGAAAAGCACATGCAGCAGTAAACAATCTGCCGCTTCTCTGGCCACACACAGAGTGACGGTGTGTGTGTGTGTCTGTCCATAAAATAAGCACTGACAAGGAAATACTGCTGAGCTACATAGACGACATGCCTGGACGCTCTGTAATAAGCTAGATAATGGTTATAATAATTGTAAGTGTGTGTGTATGTGATTGAGTAAATTGCGTGTGAAATAGTGATTACCTGAATCAGCCTTTATATTACAATATGCTTTGATGTTTGTGTAAAAAAAGAAATATGAGTGCCTGTCTGTAAGCACTGCTGTAAACAACTGAATCTAGCTTTTTATATTTGGCTATTTTGTGTAGTGTGTGTTTAGAGTTGTACACCAAAGCATTTGTATTTGTGTGTGTGTGTGTGTGTGTGTGTGTGTGTGTGCACGTGTACTTGGAGGAGCTTTGTTTGGTTTTGTGAGCACGTCGTCATAAAATCATTTTAAGGTGATTATAATTGTGCAGCGAAGCGTACAGTGAGTGATTGAGAAGTAAGCAGATGAATAAGAATGAGGTGTGTGCGCTTTGTCCTGACACCATGGGAGAATCTAATTTGTGTGTGCGTTCGAGGAGGGGGGGGGGGAGTGTTGAGGCTATTTATGATAATTGGAAGGAAGCTTATCGTCATCATAATCACAGCCGTCATTGTTTTTGGTTGTATGAGATGTTTTTTGTGAACACGACCAAAGTTGACTCTCTCCTAACATTAAGACCATTGTAATATTACATTGTAGGCATTTTCTCGACTGTAGTGATTTTTGCAAAAGCTGATGGAGATAATTGTTAGCCATTAGCAGTGAAACAATGAGACGCAAGAAACGGCACAATGCAAAGAGATGTAAAACAATTTCACTGGTTTAACCCGTTGAACACTAGGCCTTTTGTCCTCAGTTTTAATTCCCTTCATTTGCACGCTGTTTGTTGGCAGTCACTCCTTACTGTAGTTGGGCATGTCACAATTTTTCAAAATAAGGTAAGCTGCTCAGAAAGCCGTTCAATTTGCATGCGAGTGGTATTATACATGTGTTGGGACACTTAGGAGAAAATACAGGATTTTAACAGACCACAAATACCTGTATGTGAATGGATAGAGAGGGATATACAGTACGAAACATGTTAGTGGGACATTCTCAGCCTTAATAACGTCAAAAAGAGGTTCTGCGGCTGCACTCAGGTACAGCATTGCTTTGAGCTAAATGCTAACATCAGCATGCTAACAGACTCACAATGACGACGCTAACCACCAATGTTACCATGTTGCCCATCTTAGCTCAGCGTTATATCAGCTCACATTCCTGGTTTTGTCCTTTGTCCTTCCTTTTCTCTAGATCGTAGTAATGTTATAGAAGGTGTTTCCATGGTGATTCCTTTCTCTGTTGAGGTTTTATATGAATGACTGTTTCCTGTGCCACCGCACCATCCTCTTCATGTGTGATCCTGACTGCACATCGCTACAAGAGCAGCACCATTTAAACCCAAGGCTGGAATTAATGAAATCCTAATTTGCATGAATTACCATGACCTAAATGATAAATTAAACTGTAATTTCCATACGTTCCGTCCAGTAGTCCCCTTAGGATTCCTCCTAAGCCTTGTCCGCCGGCTCCGGAGTTCCGAGCCAAGTCATATCAAAGACTTGATGAAAACCAGAGGATTCAGCATCAAAAGGTGGTGGATCATGGGTAAGGCCCTGGGACAGACATGCATTTGGGGATAGCAGCAGAGAGGATGGGGGGGGGATGCATCAGTTTTCTCCCAAGCTGCAAACAAGAAGTGTCTCTTGCTTTTTTTTTTTCTTTTTTCTTAGCTTCAAATGTGTTGTCTGCCTTTTTCAAAGTGGAGCAGCAAAAGCTGCTTGGATCTGGCTGAAGACTCAGTAACGAAGATGTCGGTTTCATTTCTGACTTGATTGTGCAGTCGTGAACCACAAGGGATTTGTCGAGCGTCGATCCACTTTGCGTGTCGCACTGTACATTCGACCCTCTGGAGCGTGCACAAACGAGCTGGAGCATTGTCTGTTCGAGCCGACCAATCGCAGGTCGCGTTTGTCAATATTGTTAGGTTGTCACTCCCCACACATCAACTAACAGAGTGGATACCAGGCGCCGCTTCTTGCATTCAAATGATTCACCAGCCTGTTAGTCAGAGAGCTGTGAGTGAAATTTAATGGGACGAAATGACAGATGAAATCCCTCCCAGCTAGACGTAAAGGAAGCTTTGCCGCTTTGCTGGGCTGTCTCGCACGCACGCGCGCACACACACAAGCCTACCTATTGTTGTATCACGGTGGGAACCCTGTTGAGAAGATCATTTCATTTCAAAAGGATTGTGCATAAATTGTCTCGTGTGCCTCTCTATCTCCCTGCCTGTGTTAAGAGTGTCCTCTCACATGCGAACACAAATACACGTATACTTTCATACATCAAAGACGCATCTACAGTCTCCTCAGAGCATTGGGTCTAATTACGATGGTTTCCTGCTGGGCTTTGGTATATTGAGAGGACGACCCAGTGACTCCAGCCCAGCTGCACACTCAAACGGTTATGTTGCACGGTTCATTTTGTCGAAAACCTGTAGTTGAAAATTCCAGCAGTGAGGATAGCTGTAGATGTTGAGTTGTGTGTGTGTGTGTGTTTGTGTACACAATTTGGTGAGTCGCAGCTGTGGGAGTGGAGGTCAGGAGGCCAACAGTATATTACAAGAATAAGGCTGCTGATATTCTAGATTTTTGTTATTCTTAAAAAAATCTACTGCAAAGACCAAGCAGTTAATTGACCCTGCAAACGACTATTTCTCGTTTTTCATATTTGCCAAAACCTGTTAAAGTTCATTCCTCTGTGCTGTTTAGTCCTCAATGTTGTCCAAACACTGCTAAAAACACATCATTGCTCTGGGTGACATGTTCCTTCATTACAATGAACATTAACACTGTAGTTTATTTTGAGTTCATCTGACAATAAATACTTGCTACATCATCAAATGTGTATTAATCCGCAGCTGAAAATAGTCCCGAGGTAATGCACAAGTTATTCCTTTTTGAATAACATTTGCGGAAAGCTGCAATGCCTGGGTTTTTCTTCAGTTTTTTTATTTTATTTAAATGAACCTTCATATTTTATGTTTTTAAAGGTTTAGGGCTTCAGCAGGAACCAATGGGCTTAGGGCTGAGTGCCACAGACGGGGTGGGGATGTTGTAAAGTTTCAACCGACTAATAGGTTGTTAATTTTGCTCTTCTCACATGATTTGTTTAGAATAAGAACAACGTAGAATAACACCAGCCCCCTCTTTTAACAGCACTGTTAGATTCACACATTCAGGATTTACAAAAACATGTTTTTTGGGATTCACATTGATGACAAAATGTTTAATTGCAGGCTGTTGTTGTGACTAGGGGCTTTACAACTTAACTTGACTTGTCTAATTGGTTTTCTACAGTGCTACCCCCGGGTCATAAAAATTTGTAAAAAATTGCTTACAAAGGACTTTCCATGTTAAGCCAACATCTCTTTGTCACCCATTTTCTCCTCTTGTACTCACCCTCTTCTTTCGCGGTTTCCTTTTTCTTCTTACATTGGCCTCCTCTCTCTCTTCCCAGTTGCTCTTCCTTCTGCACATCTTGTCTTTCCCTCTTGTTTACATGAGTGCACACACTTTAATTTGCAAGAGCAAAAACATTGTCATATGAATATTGTGTGCACATACTGAGCAAAATTGTCTCGTTATGTGTAGCAAGGCTGAATTGAGTTATCTCTTTGCCTATTTGCTGTTTCTCTGTTTTCTTTCCCTCACGGTCTTCTTTGCTGTTAACTTGTGTACTTATGCTACCCTCAATATTTCTTCTTCCCTCTGCACTGCACCCCTCATTCTTCTTTTTCATGTTGTATTTATTGCATGCCATTTCTTTTTTTCTCCCAGCTGTACTCCCTCCGCATTGTTGCCTCCATTTTACTCCACCACTGCTCATATTTTACACTTATGTTATCTGGGCTGATCTGTGACTCATAGGCTTGTGTCATTATGTGTGTATGCATCTCTGTGTATTTATGTGTTTTTAACAGGCATGATGGGTTTTTCCATGTGTTGTATATGTGCCGATATCTTTCTGTGGGCGTGTCAAATGTGCAGTGTGGCTGCTGATGCATTTTTAACTACATGTGTACTTATGTGTGCGGATGCACAATTCTGTGATTGTGTGTGTGGAGGCTTATTTATCTGGCTTCTCTTTCTCTCTCGATTTGTGACTTCCACTGTGCAATTTTCCGAGTGAGAGACCTTGGATTGCATTTTATCAGGCCTATATGGGCTTTTGCATTTTTTGATTTGTGTGTGTGTCTGCTGGTGTGTATTTGTGTGCTTTGTTGAGTTGTTGTATATGGACCGTCTTGCATACATGTGCGCCACATCAACGTCATCCTTTAAATTAAATCTTGATTAAGAAGGAGTGATCCTCTAACTGAGCTGTAATGTACCTGATTTCCAGGGCCGGTGAATAATTGGTTATTTTTAAATGAAATTCTGCACGATTGCTGCAGTTTATTCCAAAAGTTTAACTTTGAACAAACAAATGATCAAACCGTGCATCTGTTGGATTTTAGAGGCAGATGAATCTCTCAGTAACGACAATGATCAGGTTACATCTGAGTTTGGACATTGCAGTTGATTAAATCACTAATTATAGTTGGAGGTTAATCAGTAAAAACTAATTATGTGTTGGAAAATAACCTTTCAGTCCCTAAAAGTGGAAGGAAGAAAAAGAAGTGCAATAAAGAGAGGATGGTTTGTTCAAGTATGCAAATCTATAATAGATTATAGTTCCCAAGGTCAAGAATAACAAATGGATGCTGTTGTATGATGCGTTTTTTTTTTTTTTGTCCAACATACAATACCTGCAATACACAGATAAGAGTGAAGCACACAGTATGGACGCCTGTTCAAGTGTTGTGTAGGTGTGTGTGTGGTTATTCAAGGAGTTTTGGGCTCAATTCAAAGCAAAACACCTGTGATGAGAGGAACCCTCCTGACTAACTCAATGCCATATTTGAGCTCACTGTAGACTCAGGTCAGTTTTCCATTTTCGCTATATGCCACCACACCAAATTAAAGTATTTAAAGGCTTATAATCAAATAGACTACAAGGGTTTGTGGCTGGGTTTAATTTCGACCTAGGTTCTGAAGCAGGAACACACACAGTTGAGTCAATATAGAGAGACATCAGGTCAATATCTAAGTTTAATCAGCCAGCGTGGTATCTTCGAATGCACCCCGGCACATCAATTTTACACATCAATCTAGACCTCATGTGGGAGAGCACGCACTCTTGCTAGTTCCCAAGAATGCCTTGAAACATGGTGCACTGCAAAGTTAAAAGTTGAATTCAAAAGTAAACGAGTGAGTGAATCGCATTGGACGTAAATCTGCTGCTAGAACTCTGTTGAAATTTTAAAGGAAACTCTGGTATTTTTAAACCTGGGCCCTATAATTTCCAAATTTTGGGGACTAAATGACTAATACTTAGCAAAGGTTTTGGAATTGAACCAGTAGATTGCATCCGCTGGCTGCAAGGTAATCCTTACAGCCAATTGCGCCTGTGGCAAGTCCGTCCACTCTTTTAACCAAACGGCCTGTCTCTGTAGGGTTCCTGTCGGTAATGTTGTCAGACACTCCAAATAACAATCTGAGCCAGAGTCGGTGGCAAAAATCAGCACTTTCAGTGGACAGACTTTTTACTGGCGCAAGTGCTCCGAAAGATTACGTTACAGCCATTGCAGCCCAGTCGTGGATGCCGGTGGCGGCGATCTACTGCACCAATTCCAAACCTTTTGG
Organism: Gadopsis marmoratus; assembly: GCA_036023855.1. NCBI lineage: Eukaryota > Metazoa > Chordata > Actinopteri > Centrarchiformes > Percichthyidae > Gadopsis > Gadopsis marmoratus. The sequence goes on along the minus strand of JAVQJF010125541.1, from coordinate 15,508 downwards.
TAATTTATCCTCATTTAGACCCCAAAATTTGTATAAATAGGGCCCATGTTTAAAAATCCCTGAGTTTCCCTTTTTAAAGGTCACACCTTGGGCAGTGATGTCAAAGGATCTAATCGAACACCTGCTGATATGTAGGAGCTAAATATTAACACATGCTTGTCAAATCAAGTGGGGCACTAGTGTTGAATTGATTAGTCAATTCATTGATCATTGGAGCCACAGAAAATTGTTACGCCGTTTTGCTCATTGATTAATCCAGGGGTGGCCAGCCATGTGCCAAAGAGAGCAACCAGTCTGCAGGTTTTTTCATTCCAGCCTCACCTCAGCATTTCATTTCACTCACGAGTTCCCACTTCCTCTGTGTGAAGGAGTGCTAATCAGCAAGGTCGCAATGAAAACCTCCAGAGAGCTTGCTCTCCATGACACGTGGTCGGCCAAACCCTGGATTAATTGTTCCTCATTTGTCAAACAAAACATACTTTTGACATTTCCTGGTTCCAGGTTCTCAGCTGTGAGGATTTGCGGCACTTCTGATTTATGTTTAATGTGCTTATTTATGTGTTATTGACATTTTTAGAGGTTAGAAGACGATACGTTGGATTCTGAGAAATGATGGTGGATGTCTCCATAAATCTTTTTATTTTATTTTTTACTTCCTAAACTATCATTTTAAGCATTGGTCAGTTGATGGTTAACTGTTTATGAATGAGAGTCATTGTTGGTTGTGGCCCTGCGTGATACGTTTGTATGATGCAGTGGAATTAATGGAGGTTGTCAGTGGACCTCAAACAGATTTCACACTGCACATCCACTAAAGCTTTTTGCGACATGGATGTTGATATTTGCTCCGCCTGCACTAGAAACCCAAGAAAAACGACCACCACCACCATCTTGCCGTTTGGTACCACAACACCGTGGATGATTGAACTTCGTGTAAAATGCAGCATGAAAGATTGCAGAGGTTCCGTATTACAGCTGATGTGACAATGACTTGTTGATATTTAAATAGTGTGTGTTGCATGTTTATTTGCCGGGGACTGGTTGTACCGCTTTAATGAATGAATCGAAGAAACTAATGATGTGATTGTTTTCATTTCATACAGTAACAATGCCTTTATAGTATGTAATTAATGTATATATTGGCAGAAGTGTACAGTGTGTGTATATTTTGATGTCACAGACTGACATCAGTATCATTTGAAATAATGTTTCTGCCAAATTCATTTTTTGTTTTCCCAGTCTCTCCCTCTCCCCCTTCTGTCTGTCCTCCCTCCTCTTATCTGCATGCACTGTTTCTCTCCTTTCGGCCTTTTCTCATCTCGTTCCTCGCTGCCTTCTGGACGCCAGAGTTATTTTGCATTCCTCTCCTCGCTCTTCCATCTGTTTCATAACAAGGAAAGCAGGATTTAATTAATGGGCTGATAGTGAGGCCTGAGAAAATGGGGGAGAAAAGGAGAGGAAATCTAATCAGATAGGGTCCTGTTTTTGTGTGTGTGTGTTGTCCATATTTTTCACCCCCGCACTGCCTCCTTGCCTTGTCCTCCTCCACTTATGTCCTCCAACTGCTTCTCTCCTTTTAATTTCCCTGTTTTTGCCAATTTTCTAGCTTAATTAGGAAAAAAAAATTGTTTTTGTTGCTCTGCTCTCATCTTTCATCTCCCCTCTTCTTTCAATCCCATTCAGAGATTTTCTCATTGCGTGCTGGTAAACTGATAAATTCTTTCCCCCCTCTCTTCATCCCTCTCCCGCCATCTCCAACCATGTTCTTTTTGTATTTGCGTATCGAAAAGGCAGCATAGTTTTTTTTGGCTGCCAGCTAAATTGATGTCAAAATGCCATCCTCATGCCACAATGACTCAAATTTCTTATTTCCTCCACTCCCTCATGCAGACAACTCATCCGTCCCGACTGTCTCTCCCTTTCTCACCTCCCCTCGCCGGGCTCCCTCTTCTGTTTGCTGTCTAAAACCGTCTAATGAATTTCACACAAAACAAGATGGGAGGCTCGATGCCTTCCTCCTCGCCATTCCTCTCTGCATTGTCGTTTGTTTTTCTTTCCATCGCTCGATTTATCCGTCTTTATTGTCCTTTCTGTGTCCTTCACACTTTCCTCCATCTCCGTTTGTCTTTTAATTTCTCTCTCTGGGCCACCTTTTCTTCCAGGTCCTATTATTTAATTTCTCCCTCTTGATTTCCACTGTTGTCTCTTGGCTTGTGTTTATCTATCCTTCCTATTCCCTCGCTATCCATCGCTACCATTTTCTGTTATCCTCGGTTGTTCCACATTTCCATTCCTGCAGGCCCCACTTGGAAGCATGTTGGCTATATTTCCATTTATTTATCTAGACGAGAGTTTGTGTGTAAGTGTGTGGTGTTTGCGTGCATATTTGGTAGACAAGAGTCTGCATTAGTTTTTACCGAAATGAGAAATACATTTCTTATTTGCTCTTTACCACTTGCCCCCGGAGCCATCTTGAGAAATGTATTTACCGGAGACGTGTTTTGTGCGAACATTAGCAAACCCGAACGCACGTACACACGCCCTGATAGAGTGTGGTGCTAAGACTCAGCGTACTAATGAAGTTATAAAATCAGGCGTTCACTTCAAAAGGACTAAAATGTTTTGCATTTTGAGGCCACATGCGGGGAGGGCGAGCTGGAGACAATACGAGATGAAAGGACGAGTGGTGGGAGGAAAAATGGATGAGAGGATAGATATCGAGGAGAGGGGAAGCAGTGTAAGGAAAGGGGTGGTTTAGGACAACGGATGAGAGTGAAATTAAAAGGACAGGATTTATATCATAATTTTAATTCACTGGTTCACTGGCCCCTATCTTCCTGTCTTGTTCACACTGTCCAACTTTTCCTGCAGTGTCATCTCTGCTCGCCTCTCGCTTCCTCCCTCAATACCCATTTTCTGCTCTTCCCTCCTTCCTTCTTTCCTCCCCCTTTCTTCCACTTATTACATTTGCCATATTAAACCTACGGAGCCAGGCTTGCTGTTTGTCCCTGTTGCCAGTCTTTCGCTAATGTCTCCTAGCTGTAGCTACATTTTCAGCAAATGGTATCAGTCTTCTCATCTACCTCTACCTCCCTTTTCCTTTTAAGCTCATCTTTCTCCCTTATACTCTCATTTTGCCCCCAAAAAATGTCTTTCCTAAAGATGAACCTGCTTTCTGCAATCCGACCTCCTCTCCTTTTTCCATTCCTTGTTGTCTCCTTCCCTAATTTCACGTCTTCCATCCTTACCTTCCTCGCTCCCTCAACTCCAAATCCTTCTCGTCCCACACTCCCATTTATCAGTCTTATCCCTCCTACCTTCTCCCTCTCTGCCTTCCACCTTCGCTTCCTCCTACCGCCTCTTTGCCTTCGTTCCCTTTGTCCTTTTTGAGTGAGGCCAAATCCGATCTCTTCCACACTCCCACTATTCAGTTTTGGTATCCAGCGCTTTCTCGTCTTCCATACTCCCACTCCCTCGGCTTCCCCTCACTTCATTTTCCGCTCTCTTGCGCTGAGTTGGGGTTGTATAGCTGTCATCTTGTCTCTTTCTTATTTATCTCTCAATCTCCTTCATCCTTGTGGATCTGGATACTGGAGTAGAATATTTACTTTACCTCCCTGCCCCATTGTCATATTTTCAATTTCTTCATCTCTTATGGCGACAACAAGCTGTCTTCCTCTCCTCACTATACTCCTTTCTTTTTCTCTCCCTCTCACCCTTTTAGGTCTGGGAGCGAGCGCAGTTACCCCCTTCTCCCTTGCTAACGAGCTCTGAGTGAAACTGCTGAAAATGATATGCAATTAGTGCTCAGCCTTCATGCTCTTGGTGTGTGTGCGTGTGCACATGTGACAGATTGAGACAGAGTTTGTGTGCTTGCGGCTGAATGTGAACGTATGTGCGTGCTGGACCTTCAGAATTTTGAGTGTGTTTTCTCAGGTTTTGTTTCCCGGCTAATGTACTTTCCGTGTACTGTGATATTGCAGGGACGTATCCAGTGAGGGCAATTTGTGTGTGTGTGTGTGTGTGTGTGTGCGTGTGTGTGTGTAAGTGACCAATACAAGTACTTTCTCAGGTATTTGTATATGCATATATGCACATCCACGTTTATGACCATATTTGAAATTAAATGGAAAGCACGAGTGTGTGCATTCAGGTTCCTCACACCTCTGTCACAGATCAGCACATTATACATTCTCCACTCTGATCTCCTCAACCCTTGCTATTGCTAACTTGCTAACCCCCCCGCATAACTCACAGCAGACAACATCATAAATTTTAATAGAACTGCATTTTAAACCTTCATTGCACTCTTGACTCTGGAGATGACCTGCGATAATTCTACAATGATCCTCTTTTCAAGCGGAATGTAAATTCTTGCGTTGAAATGCATATCCATGCTTTTGTCACATGAAAGCATATGGCGTTTTTTTGAAGGCTCAGTTAATTTGTCAAGTACTTTTATTCTTTAAACCAGCGCCTCCTGCCCTCGGCTGGTGCCGACCTGTCTTCGGGCACGGGGGTCCTGGAGGCAGCTGTGAAGCCTGATGTATATTTGAACAGTTTTTCTCTCATCAACCTTCATCAACTAACTTCAATGATCTCTTCATCTAAACCTTCAACATGTCTCTTAGATCCCGTCCCCACTAAGCTGCTAAAGGAAGTTTTACCGTTAGTTAGCACTTCCTTACTAAGTATGATCAATCTGTCCGTATTAAAAGGCTATGCAAATAAATAAAATTGAATTGAGTTTAAAACAGTGGTTCCCAAGTAGGTGCTGCGAGCCTTTGGGTGCCTAAAGAGCAAGTCAAGGGTGCCATTCTTTTCCTTTTTTATAAATCTCTCATATCAAAAGAAGCAGGGAGACATTTTATCATGTCATCAAACATATTCAAATGAAAGAAATAAGCAATAAATATTAATCACCATATTAACCACTCCAAGAATAGTGCAGTTACCATAGGTCACAAGTTACTTTTTCCTTTTGCATTGTTTTCCCATTTGGTAAACAGTGAAAATAAATCGCAGGATTGACATTATATACTCAAGACACTAGTCAAAAAGAACAATTTTTCTTAAAACTGTGGCCTGCTGCAGAGGGCTAGCATCTCCAGATCCAACACGATTGGCATATCTCCCTTTAAAAAGCCACAGGACATTAACCCAGATTAGGCTCAACCAACCACAATTCCTTATACTTCGTCTATACATGTGCAGGTTTTATAGTCTCATAAGATTTAACATGGCAAAGCCTCACTTGCATTTGCAGTGCTAGATGTCTTTAAGAAGAAAGGGCAGGTTCCATTGTCTTTGATGGTAATATTTCAGCCAATCTAACGTGACATGTGGATAATAAGATGTTAAAGTTGACCCAGTTAATGCTGATGTTATAATGAGCTGCAACAAAATGCTCTGTCAGGTTTGAGTATGTTGGGCTGTTGAGACTTGCTTTAGCTCAGATAAAGCATTTGCATCAGAGGATAAACAATGTATGCATGGCATTGACCTGGACTTTAGATGAAAGGATTTTATTCATCTTTGAAGCTACTTGAGGGGGAAAAACCTGTTAAGTTCAATCAGAGTTTAGACTTTTGCCGAGACCATGAGAGCTGATTTGACTTGGTGTCCTTAAAGTGGGGCTTTAGTGCAGTGTTGAATATGGATTTCTCCCACCAGGGCCTTTCTCCATAACATAAGGCCAACTTAAAACAGATTGTGACATTTAAACTTTTTTTTAAAATCTATTTTATAAGGTGCCACAACAAAATGTGTGTTCGGCCATATAAGCTGAAATATATAAGATGGAGTGCAGTGGTGTGTGCATGTACTTTGTGCTCTAAACTGTTTTTTTTTTCCCAGCTGTCTGCAGTGTCCATGGTGATATATTTTATTCATATATGGAATATGTGTCAGGTGTGGACAGGAAGAGATTTATATGCTTACCCAAGAGACTCTAAGACATTCAGGTGCTGCTATAGAATCCAGCTAATATAGCGTACGTGAGAATGTAGTCGATGCTGGTCTGTAAATAATGTGGTTCTGAGGTTTAGTACATGTACCTCCTAGCATGTTGGTGATTTCCTCAGAGAGCAAAAGTAAAATAATTACAAGAATATCAGAAGCAAGGTTGTTGCGTAGACAGGAGGACCAAATGTAAAATGTGCTTAGCTTGCCAGGTAACGCTACTGACAGAATTTCAAAGAACCAACTCAGTGAGCAGACATATTTTTTATGACACTTGTGGGAGTTTTCATTTCTCTTATAGATTGTCAGAGATCAAATATGAACTTGGCAGCTATTCGGAGACCCTAAGCAAGGCAAAGGCACGACTGGCAAACAGTGGGAGATGCCAAGCAGGGAAATGGACATGTGCTATTAGACTTGACGTCTTAAAAGATTTATATATTCTTTAGCATTGTCAGAAATAAGGAATAAGTTCACACCTTTGACACATCAAAACCTCAAAAGCAAGGCAAAACAATGCCCTTGTAGGAGACATTAAAAAAGCTGAAGGCAAAGAATAGTTTGATTTAGTTTGATGTTTTTGTATTTCTTTGGCGTTTTTTGGGAAAATGTAAAATGTGGTTGGGATGGATGTGAGGATGCATAGATGGTGTAAATGTACAATTGAATACATATTATATCAATATTCAGAAGAAAGGGAAAGGAACTTGTGAAATATTCACAACTAATGCATCCTAAATAAACCTGGTTTTCAGTGACGCTTTTAATGATATATCTTTGCTGACAAAAAAACAAAGGTAAGACGTATCGCAACATTTATTTCCTAGCATGCCAGGAAAATGGGTCAGATTTTCCACTGTGTTCCGTTTGGCTTGTTGTAATGGGATTATTTGCTAATTTTGGGAAATGTCCACTACTAAACCTCAATATCAACTGAATTGACAGGGACCTTCAGGCAGGTCCTGCATTATTACCTAATGTAATCTTGAGGCCCTGTACTGTAGTGGGGCCCGGAGTCAAAATCTAGTTATACGACCTTATTATTTCAGTTTATATTATGCTTACATGCTACATATTCCTCAATAAATTTCAGTTTAATCAAATTTCCAACAACTAATTGACACAGAAAACTTTAGGCCAGGTAGCTTTGCAGCTCAGGAGTACTTCTTGGTTCCTGGGGCTCTGGACAAAATATAATTAAACTGCCATCAGTCTAATATATGCGTGGTGCTTGATGGGTACTTGCATGACAGGGTGGAGAGAGTTGGGAAGAGAAGACGTGGGGGTCAACAACTTTTAGATAAGATTTGAGAATAAGGTGGAACAGCTTTAGTTAAGATTAGTTTTGGTCATGGATAAATACAAAAATCGGTAATATTAAAACTTAATTCACAGCACTTGATTCATTCACTTTGGAATGAATCTGGATTTGAACCGGCTCTTTCCACTGTGCTGCTTAAATATTAAACTCTTTTCGTCCTTTACTCATAATCCATTTTATGGTAAAGAATTGCATTTCTCACACTTTTTGCACACAGTTATTTATCCTTAAATTACAAGAAAATGGAAAATGACCTTACTGGACCAATTTTCCAGGCTTAATCTGTAGATATCTGTAAGATCTGTATAATACGGAATGTGTTTGGTACTGTATTTTTGTCTCCTTGTCATAATTTCCACTGTGCCTGTGTCTTTGATAATCATAAATAATACTGTGAGTTTGCCTCTCTAATCAAATAAAACTGCTTCTCACTTCCATAGTTTCCATTTATGATTGATTCCCTTTGGATTTGTCCTACTCCTATATCCTGTTACAGCAGTAGGTAGACCAAATTACAGAAACAAGATGCTTTTAAAAATCCCTTTACTTCTGACTTGAACATTTTTCTTTTCATTTCATGAAGTGTTGGAGCACGCACCATCAACCTTTCAATTTCAACTTGGTTTTATTGGCGTGCAAAAGCATAGAATAGCGTTCGCACAGCTTTTATAATTATCTCTAATGAATGAACATTTTGGATACACATGAAGGAAATTTGTCTCTTTCAATATTTGGGTGGCAGTGAATGTAGATGTGTTTTCTTTTGGGATGGTTTCCATAATTTTATACAGTGACTGTTTTAACTCTCCACTTCAGTGTCCAATTTAAAATGCTGATTCTCAGACATGGAAGTATAAACTTTGCTGATATTGACAGCTAGCAGTAATTTAATCCAGAACTTTATCAACTCATACCGTGTAGCTATATGCATTATTTCCAGTCATTTAGTCTGACTCTGCCTCAGTACCGATGTTTCAGGTCAGTCCTCCTCCTCACTGTCTTCGGTCAATCGTCTGTGTTTTCTAACTCCTGAGTTTTGCCAACAGTTGCAACCAGCAGTATTTGTCACCAAACTCTTATTGAGACGGGCATTCGATCACCCTCATCCTCTTCCTGTGCAGTTCGGCCTTCTTGTGGAACTTGCTAATGATGCAAGGGACTTTTATTCTGTAACTGGCTTCACTGAGGGACAGATGTTGCTGCAGGCTCTTTAATTTGTCTGAGTCAAATTAGTATACAATGAATTTCATAAACCCTCGAGGGTCCTCATTCAATCAGTGTTGCCTTATGTTTTCAAAGTGGAAGAATTATGCGCAGGGGACAAAAATCTAGGCCAAACGAGATTTATATGTAATAAAAAAAACAAAAAAAAACGGCTGTGCATGGATGCCAAGTGTTTGACTCTTGACTCAGGAAATATTCAGTAGTCTTGATTGTTTTGAAAGAAGGACTTTCATCTCTGGGAAAACTCAGCGATTGGAGCACTCCGTCGCCTCACAAGTTACTGTGTTCAAATCGGCATACTCGTCTTTTAAGTGCAGTTTCTTTTTCTATTTTTCCTCACTTTTCATGAATATGCAAATACCCTAAGAAGTGATTGGGCTAATGACTGAACTACTGACAAAACAAATTACTGAGCGAACACATACCTTTACCGTATTTTAGCTTTAGTGTACTTTTTGTAATTGTAATTGTTTTAACCTGAATTTACAAGAATGGCCGGTCAACAAAATACTCAAAGTATTGTAGGTTTAAATATATGATGGAATGATTGAGCTTAAATCTTAAAACCAGGTTATTTTATTCTCAAACATTTAACTCTTGGCCGCAGTGCATTTCACACACAAGAATATGAGAGGCAAAATGTCATTAAAGGGCTGCAGCCCCGAGGAGCTGACAATGTGCTGGACCCCTCAAAGACGTAACTAATCTGAGTCTGGAAACAGACTGGTATCTTAATTAAACAAGAAAGTACTGGGAAGCTGAGAATCATTTCCATAACTACTGTTGGGGGCATTGCTCATAAAGTGACTCATTTCATCTAGTCCTTTTTTATTATTTAAGGACGCGAGTGGAGCTGTCTATTTTCAAAAATACCAACATATTCATGAAAGTGTAACAAAACATGACGCCAGCGCCGGTCCAAGTTATCAAGAGTGGATCTGCTGTTCCCACCAACACATTTCACACCAGGCTGATGCATAATTGTCCTTCTGTTTGGCCAGAATGTGGATACCAGCAAATTGAGACATTAAGGAGCGACAGAAGCCAAGACGGTGTCCAAAATCCGAGCATGTTTGCTTATGTGTGTGCCTTCTGTTTCATTCACCCTTTTTTAAGGAGGAGTGTGTTTATGTTTGGCAGCGGGTTGGGTGCTGGGACGCAGCCATTTAATACTTTTATACATCACAGCTATCCGTTAGACTCTGCAAGGTCATGAAGCTTAACCCGGCAAGTCTCATTTGAGCTTCATACTTAAATAAATGCATACAGATGAGCCAAAATTGATGTTGAGGCTTACAACTCATGGAGATGAAAGAAAATAACTTCTCTTTGCCCCTCACACATTTAAAATCTTTCTAATATTGGCTAATTACTGAATAAAGATTTGCATAATGTACTCAAATGTAAAAATGCATCTCTAGATATCTGAATAAAACAGACCGTGCATGTAAACAGTGTGTATGTTAGTTTAGTGTAGTCCACTAAATAATTTTTAATTGGCTACATTTTCTTACCTTTTGCAATTGAATGATGTTGAATAAAACAGTGTTTTAGATTTCTTTTTTTATCCAAACAATGATTTCTATGTCAGGTTTTGCATATCGCAGTAACCAGATAGTTATGACATTTAACCCAGAGCTTATCAGTATACCACACAAAGCAGACGTTTGCTTCATCTTAGTGAAGCTGGGTTATTTGCAAAGTCGTATTTGCATTGTACAGACTATTCATCATTCGTCACAAACCTGCTTGTGGCTGGGCTTCTCCAGTGCAATGCCCTTCATGTGCATTTGTTCATGTAAGCAGACGCTTAAATTGAAGCAGCAACGTTACTCTTCTTAACTTAGTCAAAGACAACAAGACTAAAAACTGGTCTAGTGTTTCTACTAGGATCTGGTTGATTGAAATTCTTCATGGCACACCTAAGTACACCTACTAATCTCTAATCAAACAAAAGTTATGTTGGCACTTTCTTAGCTGTTTTCATTAGTTAAATTGGATTTTCCATATCCTGCTTCTTTTCCCAGAAGCCATTGTTTGAACAACATGAAAATTATAACTAAAGTTTCTTCTGTTTTAATAGACATTGTTTTTGCTATCAAGGGGTAACCATGAGGGATTGTTTTCTTGTCACGCATCGCAGATTCATTTGTTCAAATTAGAAGTGCTGGAAAAATTCCCACATCCGCTGCAAATCAACACCCTATTCTGATATGAGGCCAAGAAAAGCTAAAGATGATTTTATATCGAGTAAATGGCCTGACTGGTCTTTTAAACCTTGGTCTATGCAGAAAATAAAATGTTCTCCACAGTGACATTAACACAGGGAAATTAAGGGCTATTCACATACACGTTCAGGGCTTCAATCAGTTTATTCAGCTCATCGCCTCTCTCTCTCTTAACAGTGTGGACCTGGTGCATGCACAGCTCCATGTGTGTGAGGGCCGCAGCCTGCCAGAACTGAGCCTCAAACAAGACAAGATCAGGGTGAACGGCTGTGCGATCCAATGCAGAGTGACGACCGAAGATCCAGCCAGAGGCTTCCAACCTGACACCGGGAGGATTGAGGTAGGGTTGATCTGAAAATAACAGGAAGGCCTTTTCCATGCTGTGGTCGGGGGGGGGGATTCCTCTTCCTCTTCCTCTTCCTGCTCCTTGAGATGTCTGAGAAAGTCTGGAGAAAGTCTGCATGTCGAGATGATTTGGTGAAAATATCTATATAGTTGATACTATAGTTGATGGGTTTTATTGCTGTGTCATGCCAAACACGTGGGCCCATCCTACTTTACAAGTCACGACGTATCAAACTTCAAAAGTAATTTTATCTTGCTAAACAACGCACACTGTGTGGTTCACAGTAATAAAGGGACCAAATAAACCCAATTAAACGCATTTGTGCGTTGAACACATTCTGGGCACGTTCTTCTTCTAGACTGAGATACTTTCCCGTTTGTATGCGCTGCCTGTTTGAGAGCTTGGTTGTGTATGTTGGTATGTTGTATCAGCCGTACACACACGCAAATGAGAGCAACGAGCTGAAAGTTGTGGAGTGCTGCGGAGTGGGTTGTTGATTCTCGGTGGGATCTGCTAGCATTTTTCTGACATTGTTGATGTTAAGAATATCACTTAATGGAGCTTTATGGTAATGATAGATAACAGAATGTCCTCATCCTGTGTGTGTGTGTGTGTGTGTGTGTGTGTGTGTGCGCGCGCACAGTCGCAGCTGCGGAGATCAACCGGAGCTCGAAATATCGGTTTGTCACATTGATCCACACAGTTGCTTTCAGCGCTGCAATTATGAAACCTACATTGCTATATGAGGTCTGTGAGTGGGATGACATGATTTCCCTGTGTGCATGTGTGTTAATCCTTCTCTCTCCGAGAGGGGTGTATACTGTAATTGTGCATTTAGTTGTATTTAGCTTTTCATTTTAGTTATCTCATAGCAATGAGTATTGAGACTGTGTGTCCATGTGCCTTTTTGTGCGAGGGCACCTGTGATTTTCTTTTGGTGGTGTTCACACTTGAGAAAGTCACTGAGTGCTGTGTGTGTCCATCCACAGGCACATGTTCTGTATATCTACATCATATGTGCCATTTCTCATCATGTCCCTACAAATCTCTCTCCCCCTGATGAGGTCTGATCCTTGGATACTATTTGCTGTCAAGTCCTTTTGCCCTTCACCCTAGACTGTGTACCCCCCACCCACTCCTCTTCTCTTCCTTTTTTCCTCCCTCTCATCCTCTGTCCTCTCCCTTTCTTTGAATGTCTTTCTTTTTTGCTGATTCTCTGTTAGCTTTTATTGGCCTTAAAGTGCTTTACAAATAATTAAATGGTAATGAAAGCCAGTTTGAATCAATACAAATGGCAGATTGGAATTAAAACAAGGTTTAAAAAGAATAACACAGCCATTTATCAGAGTTAAAAGAAATCAAACCGTGTGTTAAAGATAACGTTGAGAGATAATGGTGATTTTGACCTCGGCACGGTGCTTAAAAAGCCTTGGGGCCCAATGGCTGTGGCTGGGTTGTGTTTTTGTCTGTAGACTATGCGAAACGTGGGAGGATTCTGATTGAGAGGAGTAAAAGTGAAATTATTTCTTTAACATTGCAGAGAAGCTAGAAAACAAGTAATATATTGTCAAGTGCACTCGGTGCCCTTCAGTATTCTGTCAGAAATCTGCAGTCTACAGCTGAGCAGTGCACACAAACAGGCACAGGAAGCTGGTCAATGTTATAATAGTATTATCAGCATGTGAAATTTACTGCAATTGGGAACCTATAAATCTCTGGAGACCCTCTGATCTCTTACTGTTTCACCCCCTTCTTATGGCATGCCGTGGATGCTATGAATAAAATAACTCCACTGCTGCCTGGTGACTTAACACAGCGATTTTTGACTCCTTGGCTGTGATTGAATTCGACTTGCACCGGTGGCTTTCCAATCAAACAAATCATCTCTCTCTTGGTTCTGAGCGAACGGGAGAAATAAATGTTGTGTTGTGCACACAGATTTATTTCAATTGAATTTGGGTCCATTACTTTATCTCCCAGGGGGAGTTGTTTTAGTTTATTAACAGTTTATGTGGCTCAATGATCACACTGAATGTTTTTTTTTTTTTTTTTAAACAATTAACTTAAATCACCACATTCAGAATTAGCTTTTTTGAGCTTTATTCAAATCAGCAGCATATTTTTCAGATCCTCACCTGATTCGGGGTTGCAGGCCAAAATATCTAAGCTATTTAAATAACACCCCCATGGCATCCTCACCTGCAGGGTGCACCACTCCTCACTGTGAAAATAGCTGTTTGCACTATTGAGTGCTTTTCTCAGCAACATGTCTGAGAGGAGTAGCCGTTGAATAGCTGCTGACCTTCCCACTTCAAGGACTTTCTGCCTTGTTTCCACCCCATATTTTCTTCGTTCAGCTCCCACTGCGTGTCTCGATTCTCCCCCCCCACTTACCAATCGTCTCAAAATAATGTACATATTTTCCACATCCAAGCACGGCCTCTCCCGTTCCACCCATGTCCTCTCATCCTTCTATCTGTTCCCCATCTCTCTTCTCCGCCTCCCACTTTTCCTCTGCATTCCTACACCATTTAGCCACACAGCTGAGCTATGAAACGTCTCCACACAACCCCCCCCCCCCTCAACCATTACCATGCAATATGAATGAGCCAAACACAATCAAAACATGAAAGCGTGGATGGAGGAATGCCACGTTTGAGGGACAGATGATGAATAAATTATTAGCGAAGGGCTGTGACAAGGTCAAGAACTGAGAGGCGCAGTGAAAAGTGGAGAGCGGGAGGGTGAGAAAGCAGTCATGATATGGGCTTCCGGTCACTTGAGGCAACTTGTATAATTTGCTTTGCTGAGTGAAGATGGAGTCACTTGAGTACAAATTTGAGATACTTGTACTTTGCTTCCATTTATGCAGATTTACACTTCTACTCCACTTCATCTCTGAGGCGAATATTGTACTTTCTACGACTTTGGTTACTATTTTTTATGCCCTTCCTGTCCAGCGACAACCATGTATCTCCAAATTTGGTGATTTAGAATGTTAATCCTTCAGTTTATCAGAAGAGTTAAGTTTTCCTTTATGGTTTGAGAAAATCCTCCTTTTTCTGGAATGGTTGTTTGTCTGAGTTCAAGAAAGGTGGACTTTATAGAGATGCGTGCTGTTCACAGGACAGTGACGCCACAAACACATGATGATCGTAATGAATATGATGCATTGTTGGGTAGCTTAATCAACAGCAAAGTGTAATCTTGCACAATCTTAAGCATCCACAGCAGTAAAATGCACCATACATATATATTAATGCTGCAGTAATATTAATCCAAAAACGTAATGTATTATAGGACACCACTGACAGAGAGCAGATTTTTTGGAGAATTTTGATACTTTAAGTAAATTTAGCCTATACTATTTAAGTCCATTTTGAATGGAGGACACCTACTTGTAGTGGAGTATTTTCACACTGTGGTATTGCTACTTGTACTTAAGTAAAGGATCTGAATACTTTCTCCACTTCAAATGGCCAGACAGCGCAGTTTAAAGGATGCAGCAGCGGCATCTAACTTTGAGTTAAAACGGGTGTGGTGTTAGTGCTGTGTTGAAAATGCGGTCCGTCACTTGGTCAGTGTGCTCAACATACGCTAGTAGTGGAAAGGCCACTTCAGGGGAGGAAGAGAAAATGTCTATGAAAAAGATTTTCATATGTAGAGACAGAAAACGGGTCGAATCGGTAATGGGTACACCGTTGTTTTGCATCTCTTTGACTTCGTGGGGAGAAAATGGATAAAGGAAACAGGCTTATGAGAGCTTTCTATCGTGTTCTCTCATCTCCTTTTAATAGAGCTTTCAGAGCAAGTGAAGGAAATGGGCGAGGAGAGAGACACAAAGCAAAGAGGATACAAGAGAGAAGCAGACATGGTAGCGTAGATCGTGTGCGCTGAGCGAAGTAGAGCAGTGCTAAAACCAACCATTACTCAGCTTTTATTGAAGGCACTGACCCGCAGTTGCAGTGTCGCGCCCCCTGCTGTTCCACTGTGTCTGCACTATGACTATCTGCTGCTGTTCATTACAGTGCAGTTTTCTATTCTGTGACAACCAAATGTTTTTCAGTCAGTTCACACTGTTGAGTACGTGGTGTTAATCTAACTTTTAGGTGGTGAGGAAGAGGGAAAACTGCACTTAAACAACTAAACCTGCTGCTAAACTGAACCTTGAGCACTGACATAATTTTTATCATCACTCGAAGAAACAATCGAGGCCCACCTATACTTTGTCCTGAAGATTTTGATAGTTTCACATGGTCTTCGTCAGCAAAGGTGTTTTGCTCCGTTGTCTTGGAACTGTGATGTTCACAGTTTCCGCGATTTTGTGCACCTTTATGACGTCTCGTCCATGTTGGCTTACAAGTCAACGTGTCAGCTGCTGTTTTTGAGGTCAAAGACAACCTGCCAGGGTCAGGAGTTGTAATCGTG
>JAVQJF010125540.1:0-13004 GCA_036023855.1 Gadopsis marmoratus | reverse complement strand
GTCTCGCCCCTGTTGTCTTCACAAGTGATCAGGGTAATGGACTGGCACCTGTGCATGGGTGGGGCGTGGCCTGAAAGGGGTGTGACGATGTGGACCGGCCTATCAACACCAAGGTGCGGACCAATTAGGACACCTGAAAGGAAGAAGGAGAGAAGCTACAGAGATCCACTGACTGCGACTGTCTGTGAGAGAGAGCCGAAAACCGAAAAAGACCCTGTGTGCGTGGCGTGGAGAGGAGAGGACTAGGTAAGACAGGGGCGCCCTGTACATGTACGCACGTAGCGAGGTGGATGTCTGGAGACGCTAGGAAGTTGGGTGGAGCCACCCCTGTATCGTTTTACCTGTTTATTATTTAGAGAAAGATAGACAGCCTTTTTTTCCTTATCTTTGTTACGTTTACCTACGTTTCCCCTAGACCGCGAGATAGGGATGTAACAATAAGTGATAAGTGAAATTGTCAAATCCAATTTAAGCCACTGTCACGTGATTGGTAAAGGTGAGTGCTTCGTCTCCACAGCGTTGGAGCGTTCATGACATTATAGAGAGCGTGTTGATAAAAGTTAATAGTTTAGTAATTATTGAAACTAAGCAAATCTGTACTGAAAGGGGAACTGAAGTAAGGTATCGACATTAAAAGCTTGTAAAACCTTGCATCATGAGCATTAGTGAAACAATGATTGAAATAAATCCTGTCCAAATACTGAAATCAGGTTTGCTTCTTGGAAGAACTGAAAATGTGTGACTTAAACAATAAGTGATATGATACTTTATTCAGGTGTAGTTATCACTATGCAACACAGGCTTGCATAGCAGAATGCAAGCTGCAGTAAAGGGATGATGGCGGCTGTCTCGAAGCAGGTGGGAACAATCTCCTGCGACAGCGATATGTTGAAAATGTCAGTAATGACATCGTCTAGCTGGTTGGCACATGTTCGCGCACGGCCACGGATGTTAGCAGGCCCAACGACGTTACGCGCATTCGCTCGCTGCAGGATTCTTCTCACGCCCGCTGTGGATTGTCCCAGTGGCCGCTTCTCTGGAGGCAGAGTAGACTTGACAGCTCACCCTTTGTTGGGGAGATCAAAGCGAGCACAAAATGTGTTGAGCTCATCCGGCAATGTGGCCTCACACATGATGGTGGCGCTTCTGCTTTTGTAGCCTGTGACGGTCTGGATCACTTGCCACGTATCTTTGGTGCCGAGGTCTCTGCTGATGTCTCTGCTCTGCCTCCTTGATGCCAGCTTTCTTTTCTGTTGCTTGCTTGCCACCTGACTGAAGGATAACTGTTTTGGCTCTGGATAGGATGCTCACCTCTCAGTTCGTCCAGGCTGTCCGTCTGGGGAGCGATTTCATTATTATTTTCTAAATTTGCATCTGGAGGATGTAAACATACAGCAACAGTTGGTGAACTCTCTGGACCGATAATAAGTTTGACATCTTAACATTAAAAACTCAACATCAGAATGCCGTAAAACAAACTCCACAACTGGGAAAGATTGTCCATCAACTTTGAAAAGGTTCGAGCACCAAGCAGAGTCCCCCTCCCCTCATCTTACTGGAGTTGTGTTCTGCCGGAACCGTTGAGTGGAAAGTTGGACTTCCGGTGATCTGGAATGTTGTGGTGGAGCCACGTTCCTGGAGTTCCTGTTAGCCTGAGCTTGCCGACTTGAAACAAAACAAAAAACATATTTGTGTTATTTGCCATCATAATAAAGTAATATATGGCAGATATTATTTCAAAATAATATAATACTCATATTAATGTAGTAATCATATAAATAGTACTATATTTAGGTCATGTTTGTGTTGGCCCTGAAATTTGCATGTTTGATGAAAACGTTAGCATGTAGTGTTGGCTAGTATGTGTCCAAGGGGTGCAGGAGTAAAGCTTGATAGCAATGACAGAATCTCTTCCGTGGCTATTTTTCCCATTATATTTATAGTTGGACCGTTTGCTCATTTAATGACCAACATTCATTAGGTTTTACTTTACTTTTTACACGCCATGTAACGTCAAATACAAAACAAGAATACAAGTGCTGCTAATATACAACAATATAATATTACAGTGTCTGTAAAATAAAATATAGACAAACTAAAATACATTTTAAAAAGAAATTTAAAAACTGCAAATAAAAATAAGGATAGAAATAAGAAGACACGATAAAAATACGCAAGTGATGACATTGTTTTGTTGCTTGTAAGAAAACAAACGTAGAACCCACGAAAATAAGGAGGAAAAGCATGTTTGGAGCTGATAACTGAGAGATTATTAAAATACGGTTTGTGTAGTATTGACTGATACTCGCATCAGCAGGAGAGTTAAAGCGTTTCAAACGATACCCAGCCCTGCATATCAAAACTAAAGATATTTATCAGCAGCCCGTCCAACAAGCATGACTCTGGCATCAAGTAGATGCTACTGCAGTGTTCCCTTTGGCTCAAACAAAACTTCCCATATTTAAGCTTCCATGATTTTCCAGTTGACCCTGAAAGTAGGGCCCAGTGTGTGGGAGCCATTGTGGGAGCAGCTTTGTGTGCAGGTTACATTTTGGTCCCGAGGATTGTTACATAACAGCCAGCAGACAAGCCCACAGTGCTGTCAAGTATTCGCCGGAATAAGTGGAATAAAGGTGGGTGTTAAACCTGATAATGCACCACATTTAGCTACAACAAAATACTCACACCACTTACATTGTGTTTTAAAAAAAAATCTCACTCAAATTATACGTACATGCTGAATGTAAGGCGGTACTCACTTGTGTGGTTTCTATTAAAGAAACAAGATTTTCAGTAATTAAAGGCTTCACTGGCAGGAGACTGTTGAAATCCACCACTGATGGAGCCTTTGAGAGCGCGGCAGCCAGCCTTCTCCCTTCCAGCAGCACCACAGCTCCTTCTTGCACGCAAACATGTGGCTCCTGTCACGTCTGAACAGATGCCGACATTCAGTTTCCAGTTTATTAGGTACGCCTAGCTAAAACTAATACAGTCTAATGCAGCAGTCCTGTAGTCAATCCTGCCTTCACGAAGGTTTAAATGTTCACGTGTTAAGTGTTGCAGCTGTTGAACTGTACTGCATTACACAGAGAGGTGATTCTGCTGTTGAGTGATGTAAATGGGATGGACAAAACATACATTTTGTGTTAAAATGAACAGTGATTTTGGGGCGAATCCAGACCTTGTCGTCCTCTCATCCTGACCTTCGACCTCCTTGATAATTGGTGTTGTGTAGCCCCACCTGGGCCCCAGGACGCTCCCCTGGGGGGACCACATCAGCGTCACGGCTCTTATTTGAGTTGTGAAGACAGGCAGGAGGGCGCGGGAGGCCGAGAGGACTGCGAGGCACATCACTAAGGATCTCTGTTGTTATCCCCAATCCAGCCGGCAGTCTGGACACACTGCTGCACAGCAAAGAAAAGCGGAAATCTCTTCTGACGTACGGTTGCCCCCCCCCCCCCACCCAACCCCCCGTCATGGCTATAAATGGCGCCGGCTAGCGTGAGTTAACGGACTCAGAGGGGTGGAGAGATTTGTGTGGTGCCTCCATGAGGTTTGGGTTACATGTTAATGTGTTTCCTAAGATGGCCTCTCATCCTTCTGAGCGTGCTGTCATGGCATCCACCGATGGGAGGAGGGCTCATTATCGAAATGCATGCTGGTGATGTGTATTGGTAGCATGGCAGCTGTACAGTCTGTGGCAGCATCACTGTGGGATTAAAGCCCTGCGACGCCTTCGCCTCCGTCAGCTTCATGTTTACGCATTTGAATACACTTGCATGCATTCTGTAGTAATGGTAACGAGTGCTCACCTGGTTAACAGGCAGCATTTATAGCATCAAAGCCACTGTTTTTCACCGGCCCAGTTGTCTGACAGCTGTGAATGAGAAGAGCTCAATCACGAGTTTGGCTGCAATAAAACACCGTACAGGTGGCCACAGACAGCAGGAGGGGTCAGGCATTTAACCAGCTGGCTGTGATGAACAGTGGGGTTATTTGCCAAAGAACAAAAGGTGGATAAAAAGAGATTTGGCCTTGTTCCTATTTCTGTTGTTTGAATGTTTCAGTGTGGACAGAGATCTTATGAGCTGCGTCGTCAACAAATCCAAGCCAAAATATGATTAGGATAATTAGAAAAGGGTAACTACGGAAGCAGCATGCATTTTTTTAAGAACATTATATCAAGATTTTGTTTACAGCTTTTAATTGCCTAAAACAGGAATTAGGGAGAGCCGCTGACTGTGTGTGTGTGTGTGTCCTGGGCTTGGTCAACACTGATAGCACTGATCAGTAACCGTCGCTCCTTAATGCCTCGTCGCCTCACAAACGGATGAGACCAGTGGGTCTGTTGTCTCTCACACACACACTCACACTCACAGTGTCTGGGTGTGTTATGTCCCGGGGCTCCATGTTCCAGCAGTAATGTCTCCTGTACAGACTGTGAGAAGAACAGGAAACTGAGCTGCGGGTCAGAGGCTGCCGCCGCCGCCACTCGTTATGTAATGGTGTAAGCAGGGTGAATGGAGGGGGGGGGCTGAGGAGTGACTCCACTGTGAACTCGGAGCACAACCGGCAGCAGAAAAGGAGGCATTTCTGTTTTGAATAATGAGTGCGGTGGAGCTCTGCTCCTAAAATGCACCAGATGCTGGACATTTCTCTACAATGGCCCAACTGCAGTGCAGAGCAGTGATTCGGTGGCTGTTGTTCTTCTGGTTGCTTACTAAGAACATTTTGCATTCAAAGCACAAAGTGGAAAAAGCATGAACAGCCATTAAAGCTGACATTTGTAATTAAAATAATACATGGTTATTGTATCCACTTGCATGTCCGAGTGTGCATGTGTGTGGTGCGTTCATGGTGGTTGGAGGTATTGTGTATACTGTGATACTGAGGACTGTTGATCAGGTTTGTGTTGGCGTTCGTCTCTTCTGGAGTCTGGATTTACACAGACGAATACGCTTTGAATTGAAGCTGCCAAGGATTCTTTCGTGATTTACTGAGATACTTCTGCAAAAAAATACACATTATGCTAATGCTGCAAATAGTACATCTCCAGCTGGAGCTTCCCACAGACAACCTGTGTGTTTTGTGAACTCTGCAATAAATAAATATAGATTCAATCAAAGTCATGATTTGTACAATAAATCATAAATGACTGAATCTAATTTCTTAATACAAAGACGGAAGGATTACTTGCTCCTCTCTGGGCTCAGACAGTATGATGGAACGCACGTTAATAAAAAAGGTTGAATATAAAAGGTACGACAGAATTAATAGTCAATCAGTTTATTCATTTTCTTGTTAAAACAACAACACCAATGGCGATAAAGTGGTGTATGACACTCTCCTGCGACAACCCTACAAAAACATTCCTGTTTCACAGCATCCCATAACCATAGAAAATAACGTTACAACAACAGCCGAGCAACGGCAATAAAACAAAACGCACACAGAAAGTCAGGGGTCAAGTTACAGCTTCCATATCTTGATTTGGCACAGCTGAACAACAGTGGAGGGAGAAAGTCAAATATTTGTGGGCAGCTGTGCAATAAAAAAGCAGCTTTCCTCGGTTTGGACCGACCACCGCACCAACCAAAACTACAAACGTGTGCAGCCGCGGATCAATCAAGAAAAGTAAAATCAATGCAAAATCATTTCGTACCAAATCTAATTCTGCAGTGTGCAGTTATTAATTCTGTATGTGATACAATTTAAAATTCTCGAAGAAGAATCGTTTTTGAGCATGGAAGTTCTTAGCTCGCGTTAGCTCGGAGGGCTAACTTGGCTTGTTTACAATATTACGCGACCGTCACTGTCACTCTGAATGTCCCGCCGAACCACCCATTGCATTGTGGAAACTATTTCTTACCTGCACAGCGAGGTTCAGTGCAGTACAGCTCGTCTCCACTACACCCTGACGAAGTGTCGTTTGCATTGAGGAACCTCGCACACCTCTACACGTAGTGGATTAAAGAGCTAGGTAGAATCTGGAGAAGACCAATAGCTGGTCAGGCAGAGATGTTGGATGCTGCATGTGCGGGTAGGAAACTGTTTGCTAACACATCAGCCAAAGCTGGATGCCTATCGGTTTTTGTCCAACAGGGCTCAAATATCAATCAGCTTATCTCTAAAAGATTGTGCTCGTTTGACAGAATGTCAGAGGCCAGACTGGTTAGTTAACGTTAACGTTTGTCCTGAGAAAACCTCCTAAATGTTGTCAGTCCCCTCAGCGAGCCCAGAAAATAGAAACCTTTTCATACATATTTTGTAAACATATTCTAGACCACAGACACTGGTTTCAGTGACAGTCAGTCATTCCTGCACTACCATGTATTTCTGATTTGTAAAAAACGGATGAATGACGAGAAAGGGACATTTTAAACTGAGTAAGAGATTTGCATTGTGCAGCAATGTGAATAGTAGCCAGGAAATGGAGAATGGGCTCCAGGTATAGAGCAGTTTTCAACCTTAACGCTTCCCAAAGCGCTTTTACAGATTGGTGTCCTTCACCCATTCACACACCGATGGCGACGTAGCTGCCATGCGAGGTGCTGGCCTCCACCGGGGGGCGACAGGGCACTTTGACATGCTGACAGGAGGATCGAGCAAACGGAGTATTTGTTATGATTTTCTCCATGTCCCTCCACGTTTTTAAAAAATAGAAAAG
This sequence comes from Gadopsis marmoratus, assembly GCA_036023855.1. NCBI lineage: Eukaryota > Metazoa > Chordata > Actinopteri > Centrarchiformes > Percichthyidae > Gadopsis > Gadopsis marmoratus. The sequence continues at coordinate 6,337 of JAVQJF010125540.1, read as the reverse complement.
AAAAGAAAAGACAGACAGCTGGCCAGCTGGGGTCATGATTGAGGATTTTGGGACCTAAAAGCAGGTTCATGGATCAGACAATGCTGAGAAATCCTGGACTAAAGACTTAGATATACTTAGATGGAAATAAGAACTGTGTTGTGCATCGTCCTGAGATAAATTGCCAATCTGTACACAAGATATCAAAATGTAATTTGTGGAAACCAGAGGTTCCCCTGCTGTCACTGCTTCTGCTGAAGGAGCTCAGTACTGAAGGTTTGTCCTCAGTCTTTCATTATGCGCCTCTACAAACACCTGAGTGTCTGCAGAGAGTTTATTATTATGTGTAGATCAGAACTGCGACGACAAACTGCTTTATTACAAAACATTGTTTTAAAAGACGTTCGCTTTAAAAAGGTAAGATTTGTTTGTGTTATGTGATCAATATATTTTCTCTTTTTACATTTGAAATTTCAGTGTGCTCATCTCAGACTGTGTGAGACACATCAGCTGTAGTTTCATGCCAAAACTGAGAGCTAATTGAATGATCATCATCCCCAACTGTGCCACACTGCTCATCTACAGTAGAGCTGCTGGTTCTCATGGTGTATTCACATTACGGTGGGAAACGGCGTCTGCGCGCACCACATGGAGCGGGGACGTTCAAACTGCGCTGGCCTTTGTGCATCTTTCAGCCAATCGCTGCACTGAAAGATGGACAAGATAAAACGAATCGCATTCAATTCAGTTCAATTTTATTTATATAGCGCTATATCATAACAGTTATCTCGTAGCACTTGTTAATATAGAGCAGGTCCAGACCAACTCTATATGTATAGACCCAACAATTCCATGTGTGTTCCTGAATCTCCGTAACTGTGCAAAGTAATCTGCATGCAGACGCAGTTTACCAGGTTTGTTACAAACACACAGTTGGAGTCTCTGAAACGTAGCGATCTACTAGCAGCATACTGGTCCTTTCTCTGTGGAGTTCACATGTCCATCAAAGCATGCATGTCAGGTCAAATCTCCTGTCAGAGCCCCTGACCAAGGCACTGGCTTAGAACTGGAGCTGCCCACTCCTGCTAACCCTTAGGATGGATGCAGAGAATGATTTTCCCTACAGGGATCAGTAGCTTAATGTTAGCATTGTAGATGGCACCACCGGGTATTCCCGGAGCGGTGAATACTGTAGATACTGTGCAGACAGTATTTACCCTTGTTTTTCCACTGCAACGTGAATACACTTTTAAGCACGAAGCCACAAAACAATTATATAACAAGACGTTGCCCTGCACCCAACTTTGCGTTTGTTGTTGGATCTGTACTTTTTCTGTTTGTTCCCCTCCAGATGTGTTGCTCACAACATGAGAAGTACATTTAAAACTGCAGTCGAAGGTCAAATTAAACAATGATCACATCTGGGTGATTCTCGCTTTGTTCCCAGCCTTTGCATTCAACTGTGCCTCCCATTCGTTCAAGTGAACGTGTCCAATTCAAACGCATGTAGTTTAGAGCACCGACATCTGTGTTGGCTCCGTGCTCTTCGGCTGGCGGGCCTGGACGGTGACGTAGACCTGTAGCCTCGTCTTTGCAGGCCTGAGAGAGATGCAGCATGCAGGGCCTTTCGGACGTACACCCCAAACCCAGTCGACTAGAGCGGAACTGAACACGACCAGTGAGTTGGGGGAGTAACACACAGACAGAATGTCGCGTGAATGAATGAAATATCTGAGGACAGGAAGGACACCGCTCTGCCTCTCAGTGTAACGTGTGTTCAAGACGAGTGGAATCTGCACTTTTCTTCTCCGTGATGTGACAATAAAACAGGTTATACTGTTCCACAGCCTACAGGGATGTGTCATGTATGGGGGGGCAAAAAAACAAAACAAAGAAACCAGCTTAAAAGTGTCTCTTTTACCCTGTTTCCATAGAAACATCTCATTTACATACATGTTTTATTTTTGTAGTCCCTGGGATCAGACCATGTCATAATACAAAGAGCAGTTGAAAAAGACTTTCAAAATCACACCGAGGCTGTACAAAATCCTGGTTTTGTCTTCTTGTTTTTTAAAATTTAATAAAAAGCACCTGTGTGCTTTTGCATTATGCACTTTATAATGTTACTTTTATAGCTGGAAATAGCTTTTCTTCACTCAATAAAAATATGTATATTTTCATAGAATCCTCCAGCTGCAAGCTTTATTATCATTATCAATAACTTCATAATCCTTGTTATAACGTTATGAAACAGTAACACTGTATGTCATGAATGGTTGTATCCCAGAGTTTGATAAAGCTGATGGTCATACTTCCTCTCAGGATGTATTTCTCCTCCAACAGACAGAGTTTGCCTTTGTTAGGCGATTCCGCTTCAGTCCTATTATACAAACTGCTGGGCTTTAGCCTCCAAGCCCAGATCCAGGGTTTAACCTGAAGAGCTTAGGAGAGAAGAGGAGGAGGAGGGAGGGAGGGAGGACTAGAACAGGAGGAGGGGAAGTTTGGTGCTCAGGGGAACCGCCGGACTCCAAATCTTGGATCCTTGGTGTCCCGGATTTCAATCTGGAGGAGGAACAGAGAGAGAAGAGAGACTGCGTCAGGGTACTATGAGCTCCTTTCAGCACTGACACACGCTCAGTTGTGTTTTACGAAGCCACAGACGTGACACATTTCACAAGTGCATATTTATTATGTACTTCACACTTTAAGGGGTAGAAACCAGGTCATTAGGAGTTAAAAGTGTAATTGAAAATACATATATTGTAACATCTCATTCTAGGATCTTGATTCATTTCTTGTTTTTTATTTTGGTATCCTCTTGTGTGTATGTTCTAGTTGTACTTCCTGTCTTTGTTCTGTTCCCCGCCAGCATTCATTAGGTTCACCTGTGTTCTAGTGCTCACCTGCCCCAGGTTCCCTTGTTAGTCCCTTTTCCTTGTTCCTGTTTTGCCTCTGCGGCTGTTCCTCGTGCTTTTGTCTCCGGACTCACCTGTTGCCTGTCCACCTGTATTACCAGTATGTAAGCGTTCATTCATTTGGAATCAGATTTATATATTCAACTATGTTTCAGCAACCAGGATTGGGCAGAACAAGCCCTTCTTAAATCCATCACTAAGTCCTGCCCAAGTTACTACTAGCTTCACATTTCAAGGTAGTGATCAGCTCCGCTGAGTTGCACCATTAAAGCTTAAACAACAAAAGCAATCATATGTAGAGTAAACAGGAAGTCTGCATCACCAGCTGTAACATAGCTTCCAAGCCGTAGTGGCTTAATAACATCCCATCTCTGTGGTAAATGGACTTCACTTCAGCATTTAGTTCAGCTCTTACAGATCGGTCCAACTGCGTCCAGAGCCATTTTTGGTCTGCGCCTGTTGATAAGGCCCTGGCACAGCATGGCGATGCCACGCTACGTTTGGCCGCTAGGAGGCAGAAAAACACCAAAAAAGATCCACAGATCCACAACCATCACCATGGCTTATTCCTGCATTATTCCTTTGCTGTGTGCATGTTAGCCAAGAATTAGCCACAGTCACATCCAGCAGAGCAACCTGATATCCAGTGTTTGCTCGCATTTTAGTTCTGTTTTGGTCTCCTCCAACTCCAGAAAAAGACATTGTCTAGGTCTTTTGCAGTGGCACTGCGAGTGACCCCTTTCACATTACACAGAAATAGTGATTAATGCAGGTAATGGCAGCTTCCATTAACTTCATGCGAGTCCAGCTATGTTTGCCTCTGGAACCACTAAAAGATGTCTGACATGCACCAGACATGTTATCACATCAATATCTTTTGTGGTGTGTGATTTCCGATAGTCGTCTCTGCACTTAATCTCCATCCTGTGTCTGCTGCTCTGCTCCATCTGGCTGCAGATGGAAGTGAGCGAGGCGGCAGAAGGGCTCTGACATATGAGTCAGTGCGAGTTGGCGAGATGTGCAAAATGAAAGGGACCAAAAACAAACATAAAGAAACATACTCATGCAATGGGCTTGAAAGGTCGCGCCTTAATACGTTCTCTCTCACATCTTCCAGACTCCCTTTAAAACTCCTTTCAGTGCAAAACTCCTTTCTGCCTTTATGCAATTTTTTCTTTCTGTTTGTTTATAATGTATAGCTTCTATGTACAGGAGGGTCGAAATGGAACACTTTTGCCACGTTGATTTGCTCTCTAACATGAAGTCAGATTCAATAAGAGATGAAACGATAAGTCAAATACAGAACAGCGCAGAACAGATACTCCTGATGGGAGCTACTTGCTGGTCTGTCAGGAAGGAAGTCGGGGGGGTTTTTGAATGGGTTTTTGGGTCGATGCCTGAAATAAGGCCCGTGGTTAACACAAGCTTAAGAGAACATATAATACGTCAGTAAATACCTCACTCTGGAAATTTGAAGCCTTCACGTGTCTTAATAAAGGCGGTTGCTAACAAGCGGCTAAATGAGACTCAGAAACTCATCTACTCACTCATCCGCCTTCGCCTTCGCTGCCTCGTCGGGTTTACACTCACGCTCTCGCAAACTATTCTAACTCGAACTTTCCCAAAGGCTTCAGTAGAAGAGGCAGGTCATGTGACCGCGGTGTAGTTTGTTTCTAGCCTAACATTGGCTGTTCCCTTCTAACGATTCCATTTACGATTCCATAAAACGTGAAAACACAAGTATCATAACCTTTGGTTTGCCACAGAGCTAAGTTTCTGCAATAATCCAAAGTCCAGTGGAAATATCCCACTGGCTTTTTGTCGAGGGAACCAGGGCGACGCTAACGTCCGGGTTGGCCTACAAACATACGTCGTCCTTGCAGCGCTCTATTCCTTAAACTACAGATCAGATTTCAAGAGATCTAATGTAAACTTTGGTGGTGGGATTACCTTCCATTGCTGGTTCAGAGATTCCCACCTTGATGAAATCCAGACTATGAACGCCCCTGTTAACTATTACTCAAGGCAGGGAAAAATGGGGGGGAAAAAACTGAGTTTTCATCAAGATGGATCTGATCGCAGCTGTAGCTGTTTTTGTTAAAGGCAAATCCCACCAGTTTTACACATCCAGATCTGTTAGCTAGTCATAGGGAGATCTGCTCAGCCTGTGAAAGCAAGTCCTCCAAGGTACACAAAGCCATGTTGTTGATCCAGGCCCTCCAGAACAACACATGTAAGCATTTTTCTGATCGGATGCCACTACTGACAAGTCAACATGGATAAATTGTTGTTTGATCTTACAACGATACGGTTGAGGTCCAGAAACAACTTGGTTAGAGTTAAAGAAACATTGTGGATTGGGTTAAAATGACTCGGTTAAGGTTAGGAAAGAAGTTCCCAACCGTTTTAACTATAAAGCTCAGCATCACACAAATGTCTAATATTAATTAGCTGAGCTTCACAACCCTTGGGATTCAAAAAGTTCCAGACTAATTTGCAAAGGCGATGTCAGGCTATGTTAAGGCTAAAGTTTAGCAGAAAGCCTGAAAGTGCGAAGCTGGAAAATGGTCCGTTCATCAGGTGGGGGCAGCTAACGATAGGACACCATCAGTGCATTAAGATAATATGCAGTGAAAATTAATGGGAACATACAACATACATATTAATACAAATATTTGAAAAATAGACATTTATTGTGTCACAGCCAATACTTTTGCATTGATTGTGTGTGTGTGTGTGTGTGTGGGGGTGGGTGGGGGGGGGGCAGTGTTTTTCAGCCAGTAACTGAGCTGCATTATGGGAAGTGCAGGCTCCTGTCACAGCCTGGTTCCCTGCCTGGTGACACCTGCAGACCATCACAATCGAGTCAGTCAGGATTCCTGTTTTAGCCTCCGTCTCCTCGAGCCTTTGCCAGGTTGTCTTGTGTTTTCTGTGACTTTGTAGTAACTTCTGCTCTGCTTTCTAGACGACGAGGCCTTACTGCCTGACCTTTTTGGATTTTTGCCCTTTGTTCCTGCTTCTGCCCTGTGCAGAAAACCCTCTTAAGAGACTCTGTTGTTCCTGTCCACGGTGCCTGACAGACAGAACCAATACTAGAATCTAAAAGTCAGTATGCTGTAGCTCAGCCTGCTTTGAGTTTGACAAGTTTTTTTAAAATCTGTCTCTTATGATTATCACAAATAATTACTTGTGATCCTATTGAGTATCTACTGTATATAGACACACAGTGTATATATGTATTAGTATTTTAACAATGATAAACCTTCTCCTTCCAGCTCTCTATCCACTTCTAAACAATACATGCTCAGCACAATGTTAAAAACCGGTTTGTAGGATTTCTGTTTTTATAGATCAGCTTGGCTTGTAATTAGGCCGTGGGGGGGGGGGGGGGGCGGGGGCGGGGGGGGGGGGGGGGGGGGGGGGGGGGGGGGGGGGGGGGGGGG
>JAVQJF010125537.1:0-16162 GCA_036023855.1 Gadopsis marmoratus | reverse complement strand
TTGGTAGGTACTGACCCCTGCAGACCGGGAACACCCCACAAGAGCTGCAGTGTTGGAGATGCTCTGACCCAGTCGTCTAGCCAGCAGTTTGTTTCTTGTCAAAGTCGCTCACATCCCTCCGCTTGGCCATTTTTCAACTTCGAGGACAGAATGTTCACTTGATGCCTAATATATCCCCCCGCTGACAGGTGCCATTGTAACCAGACAATCAATGTGCATCACTTCACCTGTCAGTGGGCATTACGTTATGGCTGATCGGTGTATAACTGATAGAGCTGTATATTTTCAAAGGGGAAAATTAAGAAGTAGCCCCTATGAAAACTGCCCACAGTGAGATGAATTGACAGTCACATCCATTGTATTGGGGTGGACGCAGAAATCTCAGAGACCTATATCTCAAACCTTTGACAAATAAAAACAGAACTCCATTAACATCCTGCATCACCCCCCACCCCAGCTAGCATGTAGCTATCAGCTAGCATTTTTTAAATCACCAATTGTAACACTCAGTCACTCACTCTCTGTACATTATCTGTCTCTCTTCCATGATAAATCTCTAAACTAATCCAGTTAGCAGTCATTTTCCAGATTAGCTCTAGGTGACATCATCGCCTAATCTTGTGCATGCTTTGTCTCCACCAATGCCTCCTCATACCTCCACCCCCACCCTCACTTCTCTCTGTGTTACCTTCTCTTTCCTCAGCCTCTTACCACCCATAGCCATTTTTCAAAAAAGTCTCATGCATATTTCAGAGGCATTTTAAAGTAAAATGTGTGTTAGCAAAGTACACAGCATTCAGGCTAAATTTAACACTGCTGAGGATTTCTGTGTTAAGATGTGTATTTATGTCTGCGAGGAAGACTCTGTGTGAGAGGAAGAGAGACAGACAGAGAGAGAGAGAGAGAGAGAGAGAGAGACAAAGAAGGAGATGGGATTTGCCGTGTTGCAAAATATTTGTAACCTCATTGGAATAATGTTAAGCCTATTGCAACATTACTTCCCCTGCATGACAGTTTTACGGTCGATCTCTCTCTCTCTCTCTCTCGGACACAGGACACATTAAAAGGTTCTTTGACCTTCTTTTCCACCCAGCTCTGTCTACATCTGTTACTGCCTGTCTCTCCACCTCTCTCTCTCTCTCTCTCTCTCTCTCTCTGTTGTTTTCCTTCTCCCTACCTCTGTCTCTTCTCTCTTTCTCTCCTTCCCTTCTCTCAGTTTGTCTCTCTCTTTTGGTTTTCTCTCATCCCTTCCATTTCTTTCAGTGGTGCGTTGTTCTTCCCTTCATCTCTCCTATACTCTTACTCTCTTTTCCTCCTGTTCCATCTGTCTATCTCTATCTTTCTCAATTCGACACACTGTATTGTGCGTGTGTGTGTGTGTGTTTGTGTGCGTTAAAGGCCCATGACCTAGTTAGAGACTCACCACCTAATTCATTGTGAAATTGGCTCCGTTCTCCACAGACAGAGGGGCTCGATGAGGTTACTACACAGGCGCACACACATACCCATTAGCATGACTTTGCAACTTAAATAGAAAGTGAGACAGAGAGATGGTGGGAGACAGAGGGTAAGAGACAAACAACACTAAGCACAGAATGTTTTGGGTGTTCACGAGAGAGAATTAATTTATTTAAAAGTTAGAGGCATTCATCATGTGTGTTTGCTTCCCCAAACACATTCACTGTACTCGGGCTCAGGCCACAGTTGTATTTCTAAAAAGGTCATGGCATCGAGGTGCCGGGAGCTTCCCTAAGCCGGCCATGATGCAAACGACCAAATATTGGAATGTTGGTGCTGAATGCTCGAATCAATTCTCAGTGTTCAAAGTGAAAAAGGAATCAATTGTCAGTGCTCAAAGTAAAAAAGGATGCATTAAGTGCTGTCTTACTGCAAAATGAAGAGTTTCTTAAATGCATCTCAAAGGCCTCGTTGAACTGTCAATCAGAGATAAACCTGCATTCACTCTGGGATGAGGTTTCCTTTGCTTAATTTCATAATAAAATACAGAAAAAACTTCATCAGAAGGTAAACCAGTAAAAATTAAAAAAGGAAAGATACTTGTGAAGGTTAACCAATAACAATTTAGTCACAAAAAATAGATACTTCAGAAAATTTTTAAATTCTTGTTTTAGATACTGTAACCAGCTTGTGATGACATATAACTGTATCTGAGTATAAGAGAAAGAAGAACCTGAGAGGGTTTGGGTAAAAATTCACACCTTAAAGTTCAGTTTTAGACCTAAAATGTTTTTCTCACATGTTGCGCACAAAGTTTGAAGTTTGACAGCATGCAGGTAGAGAGGGGTAAATACCAAATAACTGGTCAATGATGGTGGAGATAAATTGAATGAGTGACATCAACCACCATGCTCATAATTTTTACTAAATTATCACTTATTATAGTATATTTTTTCAAACATTTTTAAGATCTTTCATTTTCAATTTTGTTCCCTACTTTAAGTCTTTCAGTTTACTTTAAAGCAGAGGTTTTCAAAGAGGGAGGCAGGCCTCCCCAGGGGGGCTCCAAAGTTAGTTATTACATTAGTTATCAAAAGGAGATCACATAGAGTGGCCTAAATGTGTGTGATTTGGTTAAAGAGAGAGTTATAGAGAGATATAGTACTTTTAGTTTTTTCCCACTTTCAATCAGAATCAGAAACTAATAATTGCTTTTGGACAGACATTTTTATGTCTTTGATATTTGGTCTGAGAGGATGCCCATAGTCTCACACTTTGTATGAATGTGTAACAACACGATACTGCATCGTCAAAGTTCAAAGTTTTAGCTACGTCTAGAATAGAAGGTGTTACTGCACCAATGTAAGAATGTTTCAAAGATTGTTTATATAGAGTCAAAGAATGGTTACCTCATGTTTTAGAAACTAGGGCTTAAATATCTGTATAGTACCACATGAATTCCAGATAGGACACAACCTTTGTAGCAGGAAGTATCTCTCAGAACCTTATGATGATGTATTGAGACTCTCAGCTGCTGATCTGCCCACTTACATTCATTACATTTGCTTGACCTGCAAAGGTCACAGCCCACAACTTGAGCACCTTAATACTGAAAAAATGAATTTTTCAACACATGCTGTACATACAGAACAGCTGTGGTGTTTTGACACATACTCTATAATATGGATTATTTTCGAGATATGTTTAGCGCTTTAAGAGTTATTATACCTGAAAAATCCTTGTGGAAACAGCATTAACAAATTGTCACGTTCAAGTGATGATTAATGGGAATGTGCTTTTGACAAATGTTCTCAAAATAACCTCAGTAATACATCCGTGATTATGCAAATGTATGCCACCAACAGCAAAACCACTGTGTTATTTGGTTGGATAAAGGCAGTTTGCTGTTAAAATTGTAAACAACATTCAAACTGCCTGCAATGAGGCATTTGTCAGTCCTGTTTTTAGGATTATTTGTTTTTTTTAATAGGATAATATGGCGGAGAAAGACAAACAATGCTAGACTAAGAAGAAGGATAACAGACAGCACAGATAGTGAGCCGAGTTTCAACTCACAATGTCCACAATGAACCGATAAATCATGGGAATGAAATTCAGGTTGTATACTCGCTTATCATGCTTTAGTTTTAATTTGATTCAGTCTATCTATTTATACACAGAGTTAAAGTATAAAGGGGGGTACAAAATGGCCAAAGAGGGTGGTCAAATAAAGAAGTAAAAAAAAGTGTTATCTTACATGTATTTCAGCCTTTGTAACCTGGTTTAGCTAAGTGTTTAAGATAAATAGTTTTTTTCATTTTCTCTTTAAAATACTGAAAGTGGCCAAGCTAAAATTGAAGAGAAAAAAAGGTGTTGGTTAAAATAACATTATTTAACGCCTATAGTATATCATCAGGTCCACTGTATTGTCACACCCTGCATAGACTGACCTAGTGTAGGTTATGGTTAATAATCAAATACTGTGTTGCATAATTGACTCATTCTTATGTAAAGCTACACCATTTATTTGCCCTCTGGAGCTCTGGATACAGGGATATAACAGGGAAATATAAACAGTGAAAAATTACTAATTCAGATTAGCCAACTTCCATATCAGGTCTCTTGACCAGAGGCCGTTCTGGCAAAGCAAATTCTCAAAATTAACTAACAAGAATAAGAGTCCACAGCCACGTTAGCAGCTGTGTGATGCTGTAATGTTCACTGTGAAGAAAAGCAAGCTGTGACATAGATAAACCAAAGTAGTGGTCAAATTGAAATGTTGACCAGATGATGGTACTTAGATGAGAAGTCAAGGAATCACCAAAGTACACTAAGACTATTAATGTCTGCACCAAATTGCGTAGCACTCCATCCAACAGTTGTCGATACATTTCACTTTGAACCGCAAACGTGAGCCTCATGGTGGCGCTAGAGGAAAGGTCAGGGAATCACTGAAACCAGTAAGAATCATCCTATGGGAACCACGGATGACTTTAAATTTCATGGCAATCCATTTAAAAGTTGGTGGTGGACCAACCAGTAGACGACTCAACTAACACTGACCTTTGACCTCTCCGTGAAGGGGTTAATCAGCCCAGATTTGTCATCAGGGAAATTACTTCAGATATTCATGAAGCTGCAACATGTTTCGGATGGGCACTGACTGACAGCATAAGGTATTTCAGATTAGAAATGTTACTCCAGTTAAATAAATGGATTAACTTCAATACATGTAGGCTATTGCATTTAGAAATTTACACTAATTATTATTTGGAACAACCCATTTATATATTAAAGGTGACCACAGTGGATATTCTTCAGCAGCACATGAGAAGGTGTCATAGAGAGACAGAAGCAGGTTTGTCTGGGGACCTTGTGGTGTGTTTGGGTACTTATGGAGGTTTGAGGATTAACTCTGCACTGCTTGGGTGTTGGAATAACACTTCTTCTCTGTTTGTCTGTAAGAGACTGAGATGCCAAGCAACTTTAGGATGATAGTGTTGGTTACTTTGGATTCAGCTGTTAAAGGACTGATGCGTCTACCTGTAGTTTCATCAGCAAATACAGACAGGACCCAGGTGACATGGGAGTCTTTTTGTGTTTTATTTATATTTCAGAGATATTCCATTTCTTTTTGGCTTCTGTTTTTGGTGTATATGCAAACTTGTGTCATGATGCGTGTGTGTATTTGGCCGAGGTGACTTGATACCCTTTGTTTTTTTCCACTTGAAACATGATTCGACATGATTCAGCCACTGGTCTGGAAAATAAGGGAGTCAAGAGGTTCATTATGTATACGTGCGCATGCGCGCACAAACACACACACACAGACACTCACACATCCAAGTTTAATTTGTCCAATGATGTTGAAGGACACAAACACATGTTTTTCACCTACACACACACACACATGCACTTGCTCAGAATAACTCAAAAGACCATTGATGGTAACTTCTTTTCTTGTGTCTTGTGTTTTCTTGTGTTCTTTTCTCTCTCTCTCTTTCACACACACACACACACACACACACACACACTGAAAACCCAGTGGTCAAGTCAATTGCATTAAGCAACCTTAAGATGCAGACCCTTCTGTGTCTCACACATGGCTACCTCTGACAGAGAGGCTTGCAATGGAAAACAACAGAAAGGACAAAACAAGAAGAAAAGACTGACAAAAAAACAAGCTGAGGAGGGGGAAAAAAGTGGAGCGATTATGCAAAGTGGTTTACGCCAATTTAGCAACAGTGGGACAATAATAACAAAGTTTATTTACTCTGCGTAGACAAACTTTCTCCATAGCATTATCATCTGTGGCCTGCAGAGAACAGGACATTTCATAATCAGTTTCCCTCCGTCTCAGAGAAAACCAATATGCAGAGAGTAAAATCAGTTTTCCAAGCAGAGAGCTCACTCAGGCCATCTTCCATGCGTTAAAAAATTTTGAAAAATTATCTGTTTTAAGAAGATCTCAAACAACTTTTAATCACAAGGTGAAGGTATCAGTAGAGCATTATCATCCCTTCCATGCATATTGATGACTGCTACTTGTACATGATTTCATTCAGCAGCCTGCACTGCACACTCTCAGTTAAATGCACAGTATGTCATTTCTGCCGCGACTCGCCTCTCAATCGGAACAATAAAAGACATAGTTTGATGACGATGTGAAGCAGAGTGAAATCATGGGAGTTGTTGTCTTCATTGTTAAACAGCCACCATCGCTGAACAGGACAGGACGTGATGAAATAGTGGATTTCTCTTCGGTTGAAGATTGCTGGGAACATTTGGGTGGATGTAAGTACACAAGTCAACAAAATATATTACATAGGCCATGTGGTTTTTAAACATTTTAATGTGGAAATGGTATACATTTAAATACACGACTCAATTATTTCTCGTCATAATGTAAACTAACAGGTCAACAGCCTGCTTGTGCTACTCTCAGCTATGTTGTGTTTTCTGCCAGAGTGAGATGAGAAGGTGATACAGCTCTCATGTCCATGTGTTAAATACAAAGCTGGAGAAAAATGTTTGAGAAATAAGTTTGCCTAGCCTTCTTTATTTCCATATTGTAGATACAAAGGTATTTTTAAAAATATCTTTATCAATCTGAAGATTACTTTTTCTCCATTTATGTTGCGATTTCCTGCAATTTCTTTTCTGGTTTAAGGCAACTGCAGAGTTTCTCCAGGATGCTTTCTGCTTGCCAAAAAAGGTTTTAACCTTTTCAGGTGGAATTTTATCAATAACTTTAAGGGTTTTACAATTAAGTTCTTCCAAAAGTGAGTCAACAGAGTCTGACATTAAAGTTATTTTCGTGGACATAGCCTCCATGAAAAGATCACTGATATGCTCATTTATACACCTTTTTTGTTTGGTACAAAGTGGTCTTGCTTGGATATCTGGAGAAGCCAACATATCAAAAGGAATAAAGAAATGATCCGAAAGGCTAATGTTCTTAACAACAATGCTAGAAATACCCTTACTAATGAGTAAATCGAATGTGTGTCCTTGCATATGAGTGGGCACTTTTACATGTTGTATCATATCAAAACTTTCAAGAAGACCACAGAAGTCTTTGGTAAATTTGTCTTTAGGATTATCAATATGAATATTAAAGTCACCTGTTATAACAAGATAGTCAAAATCAGTCAAAATAAGTGAAAGCAGTTCAGTGAAGTCATCAAAAAAATCTGGAGCGTATTTCGGAGGCTTTCAACATAATGCAAAGATACTCAAAAGAAGCTAAATCGGCATATAATAACTGCTTGCATTGAAATTATATCACACACCACGGGGGACGGATCCAAAAGCACGCCACATAAACTAAGGTGCGTACACATACAGCTTTATTCAGGACAATCACGGAGCAGATAGACACGTTAGTGGAACACGGGTTAACAACAACCCACGTTCACAGACGAACTAGCACCGAGGAGAAAGGAAGCTGGGGCTAAATACACCACAGGTGTGTCATCAAGTCCATGAGCCCCAGCTGCGATGACAGAACCCGTGGAATGATTGGTAAACACCGCACAGGTGCTCAATGGGAGGACCGGGACGTGACAAATTCATCTTTAAAAGTTACTGCAACACCTCCACCTTTCCTGTCTGTATGACAGACAGCCATAAATTTGAAATTTGGTGGAGCAGATTCAATAAAAACTGTTACTACTATCTAACCAAGTTTCAGTTAAAAGCATAAAATCTAGATTATATCTAAGAATAAAAACATTAATTAAAAATGACTTATTAGTGAAATCTACCTTTATAGAACTAATTAGACTACTGTTCTAGCTTAGATTACTGTTACAGTGCTTTGGGAACCGGTTCGGTTGAAAAGCGCTATATAAGAAAGAGTTCATTTACCATTTACCATTTAATGAGTCGGTGTTGTACAGAGAAAGACATGGAATTTTTAACAAAATTTCTGGATTGTAAGATTGTGGGGAGCGATCTATTCTCTATCTATAGCGTATCAGAACGGGAATGGGAAAAACCATCAGGGCACTAAATCCTGGCCTATCCTGGGAAGATTCATGGGCAGGATTAACCAAGTGGCCTGAAACCAGTAGATGTCAATCAGTATTTTCTCTTAATCTAACTGGGGAGAAAATATTATCACGACGAGAATAAATATTGTTATCAGGCCTATACAAGGTGTTATAGCAACAAGCCTTTCTTTTCATGAGAAAAACTTGGACAGAAAATAACCGTATCACCCAAAACGTTCAGCTACTCCTTTAAAGTATGTTCAATCTTTAGGGTGATGAGCACCAACTTCAAAACCTCATGAGTCATAGCCGTACTGCACCACAAACTCGTGTCACAGAGATTTATAGCACAGCTTCGAAAGAAGAGTGGTGAGTTCAGATAGGAGTGTGTTCCAATTTGTTGCTGAATGAGAACACTCATTTCTGAAAACAGCCTCAAAGTGAGTTTGATTGGCGGTACATCAGGACTGTGCTGCCATGACAGATCATTTTCTAAACGCAAGGCTTTGGAGGCAAAAGTAAAAGCAACCATCCATCTGAACTGACCTCATATAGTGAGAGAGCAGCAGCATATAGGGTTTTTTCCTTTTTTTTAAGGACATTGTTTTGGGCAGAGAGAGGGATGCAGCAAGGCAATAACAACTCAGCCTTAGTTCCACATAACACCTTAAGTATGACACTTAATTTCTGGTTAGCTGAGGGACTTATTTAAGGGTGTTGCACAGAATCCCCGATAAGGTTTCCTTAGTTAAGGCATTTTACCGTTTGCCTGCTTCCACTTGCACTTGTGACACCTGTTATTGCCTCGTTATCGTTGGCCTACAGATGGAAAAGAAAATTGTCAGATGAGGGACAGATAATACTTCTGGAGGAATACAATGAAAGAAAGCACACAAAAGTAATCTTGATCTGCAAATAACAGAAAACAACGAATGTGGGACAAAGTGAACTGTGGACATGACATACCTTGCCTGTTACTGACAGGAAAGATCCCATACCATAAAACCGTAGAAAAATCATTAATTGCAAAGGGGCTGGAAAAGCAGAGCTGATGAAACTAGACGGGCAGACAAATCAAGACTTGACTGCCGGTCACATCTGTAGTGTAAAATCAGTTGCTCATCATTAAGCGTACGGGTTCTCCTGGTCATGGAACACGGGATGCATTCATTGTCTTCATTTATTGCTATAACCTCGGCCATGTCAGAGGAACCTTAAGTTTATTTCCTTACCTTGGTTGCTCAAGTCTTTTTGTGCAAAGGTTTAACTAACATTAAGGGACATAAGGAGCAACCTTAAATACTTATGTGAACATTTTAAGGACACCTTAAGGAGACGTGTTTTTCGGCAACCGATTTTATTTTAAGAAAACCTTAAGCATGGACTTACTAAACGTATTGTGTTCTGTGCAATTGGCCCCAGGTCACAGCAGGAACAGCAGAGGTATCATTAATAACATTGATTATTGCTGCGTTCCATTCAGGTGATAAAACCTGCGCTTTTCCTGCAATGAAAAAAAGCCCTTTCTCTATCCATAACAAGGTGGCTGGTCATTAGTAAATGATGGTTTGCAGTGATAATTATCAGTACACAGATGGCTTGTACTCAAACGTACAGGAACCACTGCAGTATTCTATCTGGAACCATTATGTATAATCATAAAAACACTATCATTGAATCTGCAACATTCTTCCAAACTGTGATTCAAAACCCTTTTTTCTGAAATCCATTATATGCAACCTAGAGAGAATCCTTCATAAAAAAGAGGGAGTGGAGGGAGATTATTATCTATGTAGATTATTTTCAGTAAAGTCACATCCTCTCCACTTTTACACTGTTGTGTGTTTTATCCATTCCCCCTTATTTTCTCTTCTCTTCTCCCAATGTTTCCCCCAAACAGCTCGACTTCTTTTTTCTCCCGTCCTGTCCATCTCTTTTCTTGTATAACCTACAGACCCTATACTCTTTCTTTCCCTTTTCATACCTTTTATATCCTCCTTCTCCTTTATTATATCACCTCTTACCTTTTTGCGCCCTCTTTATCTTCAGCACGACGCCTCTCTCATCGCTTTTCTGTCCCCTTTCCTTCAACTCTTCCTTGGCTCTACTCCTTTCCTCCTCTCCTCACAGCTAACAAGCTGGTTGTCTCCCTTTGGGGGGTTTAAAAATGACGTCTTGTCTCTCCTTCTCTTTGTGTGAGTATGTGTGTGTGTCTTCAGAAGCAGTCTATCGCTAAGCCACCTAAAGATTTTGGGTTTTTATTTTCAGAGGCCATATTCATTTTATCATCATTTATCATCTAAAGAGAATATTATTTTATGAGTAAGTACTTTTAGTCATGCCACTATGTCCATAGTTCAAATTACAAGATGTATCTCTTTAGAGTTGTATTTTTTTATCCTTAAATTTCAACTGAGTGGAATCATTACACTTGGCTGGGGTAGAAAAGTTGGTATATCGATAAAAGCCAAATGTGACAAAGTGCAGTGTAAACAGACAGTGCGTCCACTGACGCTTCCTCTCTGCTGTAAAGATGACAAATAGCAGATGAAAGCCACAGATCTGTGTGTTACAGTAGTGGGTGGAAACGCACATTAATACTCCGGAACTTCAAATTTTCTATATATTTCTTTCAAAGCTGGAGTGCAGAACTTTGGTCTCTCCCTTCTGGCAGTCAGAGTAATTACACATATGCCTACAATTGAGCTCGCTCACATTTCCACAGTTCCAAGACAAAAATCCATTATTTATGTTGAGAAAATATAATAGCTACACAGCCTACTAATATTTTACCAAGACCAACCTGTCCAAGAGCAGTAAGGCCACATCCTGCTCTTCTTTCAGCCTCTCCAACCAGGAAAAGCTACACCAATGGTTATCTGTGTTTGCTTTTTTGACTGTAATCCTTCCTCTAAATGCCGAGTTTATTTTTTTTTTATCTGGAGCATCAGAAGCTTGTCTTGGACGCTTCTTAGCGTTCTTGTTGCTGTAGCTGCTCCGTTACTACGGTTTCTCCCCTCAGTTCTGACAGACCAGAGAGAACTTATCTGAAGTCATTTTGAGCTTTTGTTGATGCGACTCTCTCTCTTTTATTACCGGTGCACCAGCGCAGGAATGTGGCCACACACGTCAGATATACTGCCAAATACAGAGAGATTTAACTGGCGGTGAAAGGCTTAATCAGCATGGTGTGAACTCATCTGGGAACGGACGTTCATTTATATGTAGTGAATCTGCGTCATATGTGGATGGATGCTCTGCTATATGTAGCCTCAGTGTCTCAGCTGGCTGTACGTGTGATAATGGATTGTGAATGTGATGTGTTCTTGTGTAAATGCAGACTGGATATGTGTGAGTGACTGATACACACTAATGTCCAAAGACATTGAGATTCATGGCCCCAAACAAAAGGCAACCTTTACCCCTCTAGTGTAGTCTTTGTCTTCACACACACCTGTCACTCTCCCCACCTTCTAATAACATCTACTCATACAAACTCACTTATTTTTATCACAATAATTAAAAGTCTTTTCTAATCTTTTTCCCCTTTAAATCCTGCTCAGAAGGTCTGCTGAATGCACAGGTTCATTTTAAATACCAATAAGCTTCTCCACAGTTCTCCGCTGCTAGTCAATGAACAGCTAAAGCCAAGCAATTAACGGTTAAGTGCTTTGCTCAAGAGCATTGAGGCAGGAGCTGGTGAGTCAGGGTCCATGTATGACATTGCTGTGTTACTTGCACTTCATGTGAAAACAGCACAGAGGTGAAGGAGGATTAGAACACGTGTGGTGGGAAAGTTAAGAAGAGCAGAAGGTTTGGAAAAAGAGAATTATGGAGAGCAACAGAGAGAGACAGATAAATGCAGACGGGAGAGACGAGAGGTAATAAAGCCATGGAACTTAAACGGGTTATTATAAAGCATGTCAGTGTAACCTTTTAGCGGCCTGAAAATCTTTTCTGTGGCACATACTCTGACTGAGAGTCATTTCTATCTTTGTAACAACAGGGAGAAGACAGGGGGATCTTTCTGAGAAGGTTATTTCCACTTCAGCTAGACAAATTCATCATGTGTTCTCTGGCCCTTTCCCGTGTGTGTGTGGGTTGCATTTCTCTGTGTGTCTTCACTGTATGTCTTTGTGTGTGTGATTGTGTGTGTGTGTGATTGTGATTGTGATTGTGCGCGTCAGGCCTGATTTGACCAGGCAGTCTGACCTACAGTGACTTCACTCCTCTCTGCCTTTGCCTTGAATTTTAATGTCATTCCTTTCTCTGCCAATCTGTCTGCCTCATCCCTCTTTGTGTGTTAACAATGTTAACAGTGCTGCTTGAGGTAACTATAAAAGAAAGTTGAATGAACTAGTATCCTACTCGAATATACAGAAGTCTTGCAATAAGCTGAGACGAGGGTGTGTTTTACTTGAAAATTAAAATGGTGTGAACACAGACAAAGTTGGACTCATCGGTACTGTTTTACCTTTTTACATTTTTACATCTAAACAGCCACTAAGAAGAAACTTTTGCTACCTGCTGTAAGCAGGACGGCATCTCATTGCTATAAGGTATATTTGTTATCAGAACCCACACTTGCAAAATATTCTTTATTTATGACTTCACATTTGACTGTCAAACCTACAACCACTTTTTTTATTATTTTTATTTGACAGTCAGGGCTAGCGGAAACACAGCAATAGGCTGTTTTGGACCAAACAGTTCTGGGGCAGTTCCCCCAAGAACTACATAACTTCAAGGGCTTTTTTCTGTTTGCATTCAGACTAAAGAGACATAAGCTGGCCGAAAAAACAACAACAACTGTCGGCCCATTTGTCCGTGTTTTGTTTAATTTTTTAAGGCTAGCGTTACGAGTTGTTGTTTACCACGGCTAATGTTTTACACGACATTTGATGCACACATTCACTGTAGAAGGAATAAACCTTTTTAATTTTAATTAAGTGGTTTTCCTTGCTTGAGCAATAATCTTGACTATTTTAGCCCCATTAGTAATGAGGCTTTATAGAGCTTATAAGAATAGCAAAAGTGTCAGTGTGTCGTTTGTAACACCATGTAACACTTGAGTATTGTGGTTTGTGATGAACACTGCAGCCTTGAGAGAACTTTTAATCTTCTTAGACTTGTCGTCTTATTATCTTTGACAGCCAACAGCAGGATTGCCTTCAGCATTTGATGCCTGCAGTGTTGACACACTTCACACACACACTTGTACATCTTGACACACTCATTGGAGGCTATAGAAAGTCTCACCTATCACACTTGTAAACAGCACAAAAAGGGGTGACAAGCAGCCAGTAATAAATCAACACAAAGAAGCATTAGCCCACTGACATGAGAACATGAATTCTGGCCACTGAGGTCCCCAAATTTCAAACTTTAAACATCACACCGTGGAAATGATTTGATTTTATATATTTATTTATTATTTTTTTTGTCAGAAAAATATCAACCACTTTTGCTGGGATTTCCCTAGACTCTATGGTAGGCGAAAAGAAAGGGAGAGAAAGAACAGGGAGCCAAGAGAGACAGAGAGAGGATGATATGAAATGTGACACAGGTCATTACACTGGACTTAATGAAGTTTGCCTTGATAACCACCCATTTCATTAAGCGCTGCTACACAGCACCCTGTTTGCTTGTGCCATACACACACACACACACACACACACAGAATACAACCGTCCACATCCCATGCCCATTGTCTGGGACCATGGAGTGAGACATTATGTTAGGAGAGAATGTGATTAATGAGACTGCAATTAATTATAGACAATTACAAGTACCTCTTCCTATCTTTGTCTCATTCTTTTTCTTTCTCTCTCTCTCTCTCTCTTTCTCTCCACCTCTCAAGTCTCTTTTTACTACAGACAGTCTACAGAATAGAGAGATCATGCTTGAGATATTCTTTTCACCGAAGTCGCACCTAACCTTTGGCAACTTTAGAACTGATCAACGTGTAAGTAAAAAAAGTGTCTCTGTGCTAAATAGTGATTTTTCAGTTTTCAGTCAAACAGCTTAGGAGATACCACATCATCTTACTACATCACCTTTGTATTAAGAGAACTGGATGCAATGTTCTAAGATGGTACCCAATTATGACCCAAACACTCCCCTGGCTTTTGCATTTCGTCAAAGGTCAGCTGACCCCCCCTCCACAAATATGAACGGCAGGAAAAGCATGTGCTCATAAGGCTCTACGTGACCTCGTGTTTTTTAATTGGACAAAATATGCTCAAATTGTGAGAATAATCATTTGGGAGAGTTTGTGATGCTATAGGTATGTGATAAAGGTATGTATTGGTACTCACTCCATGAACCCAGGAAATGTAGTTATATTAGCTTAATACAGCCTAAATACTGATTTTGTTCGACCTGAAAGCTGAAGGCCACGTTTTTCAGTCGTCGATCCCAAGTGCGTCTGAGAGAACAGGTACGCTTCTCTTGTAATCAATGCAGCTGTCTATGCAGGCAGCGTAACACCTGGCAGAGATTGAGACAGAAGCGTATCTGTTCTGTAAACGTGCGTAACTGCAAACCGACGCGTATTAGTGCATTTCAAATCTAATTTCTTAAATTCACAAGCATGTTGGATTCTGAGCGCTACCGAAATGCTGCTGACCTACACTCCATACTGTGCCTGAACGCATCCTGTGTAGACACAGGCAGAGGACTGAAGCTGCTGCTGCTAATGTGCTGCTTTCACTGCACAACCTGTGTACACAGTGTGCTAGGCAATGTTTCAGCTGCTGCCTGTTGGCTAAGCAATGCTCGTCAGATTAGCTCAGTCCATACTGTAGAGCGACTCTGGTGTGACAGTTAGAAGAGGCATGCATCAAACACGCTGACGCATCTGTGATGGCAATGGCCACACGTTGGTCTATTATTAGTGGTAGAATGAAACAGACTGAGGTGAATTGAAATCAATCAGCCTTTGATTTTGTATAATTATGGTACTTTCTCATCCAGTGTCATCAGTGTATGACTCAGCCTGAAGTGAGACTGCTCGCTCTCGTCTGTCTGTCTCTCTGTATTTTCTATCTACCTTTCCGCCTCACCAGAGCTTGTTATTTAACAGGTTGTTGCATGACTCAGAGCACATTGTTAAAACAAGGTTGCTGCTATTCTTTACCAGGATGAGGTCCTCACCCATGTAAGTCATTAAACCAAGACACAGACACATCTATCTTGGAGAGAGAGTGCCTATTCCTCCTCTTTCTCCTTCTCTCTGTCTCTCCACTCACTACGTTCATTCATCTTTTGCCTCCAACTCTCTACCTATAGAGTTAAATGAAGGGTAGACAGACAGTAGTGGGTGTAGAATGGAGTAGAATAGAATTCAATATTTATTTTGATCAAATATTTAAACAAAGATTATTTGAATTCAGCCGGATAAGCGGTGGAAAATGGATGGATGGATATCTGAATTAATTTTTATTTCCAGCAGCAGTGCATCAAAATATTGCATACAGTAAAGAACTCATTCATTGGTCCTTTAATGCAATCTTGGCAACCAATCGGCTATTGCCTGAGGACGATTTAGTCTCTTGTTAAACCACAATGATTTGTTTTAAATTTCCTCACATTTTAAATACAGAAGATGTGACACGTGGGTGTAGAATTTGGGGTTGACGACAGATACCTTCTAATTGAGCTAAGTTAAGTCAAGTAATAGGTTGGTTAATGTAATTATTTTTGCTGCTGAGTAACTAGTTAGGTAATGCATTTACTTTTTCAGTTAGTAATTTGTAATGAGTAATTGGCTGAATTTTTCAAGTAACTTGCCCAACACAGCGCCAGACCATCTGGTATATTCCTAGACATTTCTGGTGCATGTGCTGAATGAAAGCACCAACACAATTTGCATATATCCCAATACTAATTAGGATAGGTGGGAAAAGTAACCCGGCTCTGTTTCATGCCATGCTTACTGTAATTTTGATGCTGATTTAGCCAAGTTTGGTCGAATTGGACGCAAATGTGTTTACATTACAGCCGCTGATTTTGATAACCGACTGTTATCAAAATCAGTATCTAAGTACACACTGAAAGACACATTGGTTACAGAAATAAATCAGACTCCTGTTGGTGACCCATTAGCATTCCCCTAACCCAGTTGTTCCCACACTTTTTTTGGATAGCCCCCCTTTGGTATTTCAATTGGCGTTACGCCCCCCCCCCCCCCCCCCCCCCACCCCCCCGGT
>JAVQJF010125536.1:0-38524 GCA_036023855.1 Gadopsis marmoratus | reverse complement strand
CCCCTTGTGTGTGTGTGTGTGTGTGTGTGTGTGTGTGTGTGTGTGTGTGTGTGTGTGTGTGTGTGT
The DNA here is from genome assembly GCA_036023855.1 of Gadopsis marmoratus. Lineage (NCBI taxonomy): Eukaryota > Metazoa > Chordata > Actinopteri > Centrarchiformes > Percichthyidae > Gadopsis > Gadopsis marmoratus. The sequence goes on along the minus strand of JAVQJF010125536.1, from coordinate 38,458 downwards.
GTGTGTGTGTGTGTGTGTGTGTGTGTGTGTGTGTTTTCAGTGTGAGCCATGTTCTGGCACTGGGGCACTGCGCTCCACAAAGACAGCTGATTAGGAACAGTAGGTGAGCTTTGCTAGCAATTCCCAGTGAATATGCAAAAAGAGACGGACGAAAGAAAGAGACGGAGATGAAAATAGTGAGGACAGAGAATAAAGGAATCACAGGAACAAAAATGTCAGGGATACATAGAGATCTCAGCCAGATGAAAACGAGACAAGCTCTGTTTTTCTCTCTGTCTCTCCTGACTCCTCTAAGCGAGTTCTACTGCAAACTTTGGATCGGAGGCCTTATATGGCATCGTTTCACAAAACATCTTGGGCTCGTACACACACACAAACACAAACACATGCATGCAGGCACAGATATACAAGCCAGCTTGCAATACATATGTGCATGAAATACCCATGTACACACCATGTGCACAGGACCAGGTTGCCAAGTAAATGCCCATATTTCAGACCTGACATTTAGTCACGTAACAATTGCGCCACATGACCTTGGTTACCCTGACCCTCACAATGCCATGCCCTGCAACATACTAGATGGTGAAAGAGGGCTGCTTATGTACGCTGCTTACCTGAAAAGGAACACACACTGTCTATCAGGCAAACTCTTATAAGTCTTAGTAGACTTTCTGTAGATCAACAGGAAGTTTGATACAAGTTGGACCTCCTTCTGCCATGGAGCATTGTGTTTTAACTTTTTATACTTCACCACTTAAACATGCAGTGTGCTCAAGAATTACAGTACATGCATCATTGTATTAAATCAAATGCATATGGGGGACGGCTGTTAGTACTTGTTTTCTTGCCTTTGCCAAAAATTACATATTCTTCTGTAATATTCCCAAAAAGCATGAGGGTTGCTGATCTAGAGTCCTTTCCAGGCTCTGCTGAGAGTCTGATCCAAAAGCAGTCAAACTGATTCCAGAACAGCACTTACACCCCTCAAGAGCTTAACTTCCATCCCTATTACTAGAATCAAGCACTGTCGCTGGCAGCCATTCACCTCCTTAGACAGCTGCTGAAACACTGAAGCTGAAATCAGGCATACTAGGCTCTAAGACAAAACAGTGCTTCATGTTCAGGGAATCACAGTAATAACTGACCTCTTTATTACCTCTACCTGTCACATGTCTCCGCTGTGTTTCCACTGTGACAGAAATAAACAGTCGGCGTCCTCTCTTCATAATAAAAATACCAATTTTTCCCTCAGCTTGAGAAGTTGGCAGACTACACCAGCAGACATTCTCTTCCTGTTGCTTCATGTTTTGGGATGGGGGCAGCATGTACCCTTGACTCGTTGCCTGAGCGATTCTAAATAAAAAGTATGTGTGGCTATTTTGAGACCAGATATGTTTTTAGCCCTCTTGAGCTGGGTCAGATAGGTCTAGGGTCAACAATAAAAGGAGGAGACATGGAGATAAATGAGGAGGGAAGCTGGGTAAGGAATGCTCGTGTGCATCTGCATGTCTCAGCAGGGCACTTGTGTTCATGGATGCAGGGGCTGTCGCCATCAGCTGCTCTGATTAGAGCCATAATTAAAAGCTGTGTTAATTGGTGTTGAGGCCAACACTGGCCACCCAGTTCATTAAGGACCTCTATACAATTCTCCTTTTGCATTCCACTGAATGGTGAAAGAACTGGCATTATTAATCTGCTACACCCAGGGGGACAAGTCAAGTGTGAGGGAGAGATACTGAGGGAAAAACAGGAGCCAAACAAAGAAGGAGAGAAAGAGGGAGCTCCTTCTATATTGATCAAGTTGATCCCTACTTGGTCAGTGTTTAAAATCGAATGGTTCACAGTGATATATTAAAGCTAGCTGAGGAAATAAGAGGAGAGATGAGAAATGTATTCACTAAATGTGAATCTGAAGTGAAATGCAAAGAAAACGTAAAGTCTTAATTTCATCGCTTTAACTACAGACATTTAGTGAATAATCGTTTGACGTAAAGCTGCTCATAAGTGACAGATCACCTACGCTCTGCTATTGTTCTCTATTTTGGCGTTTCACTATTCCCCTCTATGTCTATCTCGAACACGCAAACACACATTTTCCTCCTCTCCAAGTCAAATAAGCTTTATTTGCATGACAGATCAGGGAGAAATAAAATTTAATAAAGGCCTTAAATGACAAAAATGATGAAAACAATCTTTACATACAGGTGTAATCACTAAAACATTTACTACAGAACATGCTTCCCGTAGTGTATGACGACTTTCGACATATTTTGCAGCTAATACTGCACACTTTGCTCCCCACAGGGGAATTTCTGAAGATCGGGGAGATGGATACACTCAGGATACACATCATTTAATTTTTCAAAGAAAACCTTTCTCGAATCCTTATATTTCTCACAGTTTAATAAGAAGAGGGATTCTGTCTCAACCTCTCTTTTATGGCATGATATCTCTATACCTCCACATACAAAATAGCAACAATTTAAATCAAAATAGCTTAAGCGCATGTACGCTAGTGCTAACAGATAGATTTCCATCTGGTTAGGGTCTTTCTAACTATAGGTGTGCTACCTAATTGATTTCAAATGTAAACACACTAGTGTATTCAGCTACAGGAGGTATAGGAGAAGTCGGTTCTATTCTATTGACAAACTGGCCGAGCACCTTGTAATGTCTATACTAACCTCCATCTGATTGTGCTAATTGCACTCAAGTGCCAAGTTACCGGCAGTATCACGCATTTTCCCAAATTACTAATCAAGATCCAAGAAACAATTACTTTTCACAGGTTGGCTGCAGAGAGAGCTAAAACATGTGGTGCTGATAATGACATTTCTCTTCTGGTGGTTCTTGCCCACACCTTACTCACTCTGGTGTGTGTGTGTGTTTGTCGTAGGACGGGTGGGGTCTCTCTCTATACAGATGTCTATCTCACTGCCCTTCCAGGAAAGAGCTCAAAAAAAGCATTCATGCTTCAAAGAACGCCACCTTCTGCCAAACAGACCAACAATGTTTAGCGAACGCACCAGCGGAAGTCTGCGATACCTGAAAGGCTTGGTCTTTAACTCCTCAATGCCAATATTCACAGGGTCCAACATTAAGACCTTGTTTTTGACATCAATTTCCTGCCTTTTTTTCATACCGGTCTTGTGAACGCCATACATCTGCACAGTGACATGACTGTAGGAAACCTAATGGGAGAATCTCAGCACCCTTCCGTGACCAAAATGTTACTTTTACTGATTATTTAACCAGCTGCATATAAAGGTGAACTGTACATTAAATAACTCCCTTGTACGCTGCTCCCTTTGTCAGTAAACAGTCTAGACTGTGCCCCCCGTTTCCTTTATGGAGCTCACCAGCTACGATGTTGACACAATGAATCCCTCCCAATAACACTTTTGTTTTTGCGCCCTCTCTGGTTGTGTTTACATTCACCAAGCTCACAGACAAGGAAGCTGTTCAGTGTCCAATGGCCAAAGGTTCTGTATGTGTGTGCAGTGGAGGTGGGAGAAGTAGGGGGAGGAGACGCAGGAGGAGCGCCCTGGTACTTTCCCACCATTTTTTTTATTTTGACATCATGGAGGGTGGAACGACAGGTACAGAGGAGAGAAGGAGCCAACAAACAGGACGGAGCAGAGGGGAGGAGCTACAGACTTTTTCAGGTGCCCGACATTTAGACGTGGTGGAGGCAACTCGGGTTTCACCCACCCGTCCCAAGGTCAGACGTTGCTTTTCATGCAGCCTACCCTGGAACTAACACCTGGCACGCTCCAGAGAGAGGCCACTAGCCATGCCCAGCGTTCGTTAGTCATTACTGGCTGGGCAGCATGGCCCCGCCATTCTCATGTAAATATCCACACTGGTCGGCATTTTGCATGGAAGCCTGTGATTAATGATCTAAATCAAAGAAAATGGTGCTTTGGTATGCGCAATGTAAATGTATTAAAAATGACACAACAAATGCAGAAGTAATTATAAAAAGTAAAGATAAACACTTCACTGTATTGTTGTGCTTAATGCATCCATGACATCCAAGGCGTATGCAGCTGGGCTACAGCTCCATCATGTTTTTATCAAATGTAAGCCAGGGCCCTTCCTCATACACTAAGCAAACACAAGCCAGCATTCCTCTGTGTCTGCCATTTTAGCTTCAGTCAAGCCCCACGTTGACGCGAGGGCATTAAAGCATTAGTGGCTAATGTTTTTAAAAGTGTACGGTATCTTGGAGGGATTCGGGAGGTGGGCGCCGTGTGCGTGTGTGTAATGGTGGATGAGATGGGTCCGCACATGGCAACCATTACACACACAGCCCCTCTAATCGCTGCCGACCTGCCTCCTCGCCTGCAGCCATCCCACCTCTGACTGGTGTGTGTGTGTGTGTGTGTGTGTGTGTGTGTGTGTGTGTGTGTGTGTGTGTGTGTGTGTGTCAGGGGGCATCCCAGGTTCAGGAGGGCAGAATGTTCACATAGATGCATATTTTGCCACATTAACACACCCTATAACACACACAGACAGACACATATGAGCTTTGAAGTTTTTTAGACAAAACTGTCCTCAAATAAATAAATATGTAATAACATACATAAATAAACACAACACTCCTCCTTCACAGCTTTCTCCACTCCAGTCAGTGAAGTTCTGCCTGCATTCCACTAATTGTATTTGCTTGCGTTGATGAAAAGCGGCTGCAAGCAACTTTGGCTGACGGAGAAGGGAGGAATGAAGAGATGGACAGAGGGAGAAATAGTACAGAGAAAGTAAGGAGAAATAAAAACATACGTGGGAGAGATTGAAAGACTTTAGTGACCGAATGGATGTAACATAAAAAACTGAATCTGATAAGTGAATTAATGATTTAGACTGTGCCCTTAGTAAAATCCGCCAAGGATACTTGAGAATAAATAAAGATGGATGGATAGGACTTGGTGTTTTTGTTAATCTAATGCGGACGTGATGGCGCCAAAATAAAACCTTTTTCGATACCTTGCTTTGAGGAATATAGACGAATTTTCTTTACGAAACCCTTATTTCATTTAACAAAAGAAACCAGACTACAAAAATGTAAAATGTTGTCTAAACACAAGCAGACATAGAAAATCCTTTGCCTAAGTAAATAAAACAGTCTAAATGTGGTTGAATTATGATTTACACAAGAAAATGTTTGATCACAGCATAAGTAAAGAAGAGTACAACTCTAAGCAAGTTTTCAATGCCAGCTTTTGACACGTGACACTTTTCTACTTACTCAGTACTATGAACGCATAGTCCGTACCATGAGGAATTGAGGTTCGATATAAAGAGTTCTGGATGGATGGAGCGAGGATTGGTTGTCTGACTGACTGAAGCACTAAAGCTGCTGTGTACTTCGACCGTTGAGTGTGTGAGGCTGTAACAAAAACAGATATGAAGCCAGACAGAAAGAAGGAAGAACAGCGTGTATTTGTGTGTATATACATGAGTGTGCACATGTGTGGAGTTGTGTGCATATGGAAATATCTAAATATTATGGAAGATTTTGTTGTATGTTTATCCTGTTGTATGTGTATATGTGTATGTGTGTGTGTGTGTGTGTGTGTGTGTACACACATATGTGTACCGGACATTGGTGGGAAGAGCATTGTAACCCAAAAAAAATCACAAAGATGCGTCACATGTGGAATCTACACACCTACTCGGCTCCATGAACACATGCATGCGCGCACACACGCACACACACACACACACACACACGCACAGACACTTGCATGCAACAAACATACATACACTGCCTCAGGTGAGCGTGTGTGTGATCTGGAGGGGGATAACTCTGTGGCGAGACCACACAGGAGACAGCTTTCAACTGAGTAAACACCACATCAAACACACACACACACACACACACTGGATACAGTTTGCTTGCCTCCCTCCTGCGTAATTGAGAAAAGCTGCCGTCCATTAAAACTTGCTGACATCACTTAGGCAGCTAAATATGCAGGGAGCTAACGAGCTAGTGGGGCCTTTGATTGAGCTTCCAAACAGGTTCAAACTGTTTCACCGGCTACCCGCAGGACAGGACACAGGCCTGCCACACACTCAAAACTGAGCATCTCAAACTAAAAAAAAGTCCCAGACACCAGCAGTGGAGGTAAATATCTGCGGAGTGGAGAGTGGCGCTTCCCATCTGTGCATGCAACCATGTCTATTTCACTGTGCCTACTCCAAACAGCAGGCGTCATCACAAATGTAACTTGTGTGGTTGTGTAGGTTTACTGCAGCATCTGTGTGGACATGCTCATGCTTCAGTTTTTGTTTTCTTTTTCAAGAGCCGACATGCAAGAGGCCTGACTTGCAGTCTTCAATTCCTCCCCCTCATCCCTCTATCTCTCTCTCGCTGCATCACCTTCACCACAGAGAAAGATATAAGGTTGGCTGGAGCCTGAACAAGCCTAATTAAGTCTGGTTAACTCAGCTCTGAGACTTCTATTACACGCATGCACTCACACACACAGGCACAAGAAACACACACTCACACACATAGGCACAAGAAACACACACTCACACACACTCTTACCATGGCTCTCTCCTCTCTCTATTAACACCTGCTTCTTTTCCAATTAGCCCTCCAAATAGAGACAAATGGGCCAGAGGGGTCTGATTAATTCACTTCTGTCAAGGACTCTGCTGCACAATGCTGTCAGGGCGCTCAAGCAGGCGTGGACAAATGCAGGGCACACTGTGCACATAGCATCAAACACACAGTACCAATAAAGATTTGAAATAATGTACCGCAAAATTGATAATAGTCTGTGAATCATAAAAAATGCATTTGAATTTTGAGATAGATAGATATTTCCCCTGTTTGGCATCCAGAAATGAATAAAGGGAGGTGGGATATCTCCTTGAACAAGAGATACGGGGACTTTTCATCCTCGTGCAGATCACAACGGTCTATCTCCACCACTCCTCTTCCGGGGACAAATTCCTCTCGTCTTTGCTCTAGTGAGTTTCTGAGTGCATACGTGCATGTGTCTATATGCGTGCATGTGAGCTGCGTGAATCCCATCATTAGTCTTGCTCTCCTGTCCTCCCCTGTTTGTTCAAGTAGAGCTCTGTGTTTGCTTGGAGCTGCATGTCCTCCAAAGTGACTGCTACAACGCAACCACTTCAAAACCGAACCTGTTCCCTTTACACACACACCTACACATAAACACCAGCAGGTAGCACATGGACAGGCCGTGGCTTGTTAATCTGTGACATTGACTTTTCAAGGCACCCATCTTATTGGTAAACACCTACGAAGGATCACCGTGTACGTTTTTAGGCAGATATTTAAGGTGTTTGCTGTAGATTCTTGTTCACATTTGTTGACACTGTAAGCAAACGCAAAGACTGTCGATAGCTCACCGGCAGGATGATGTACTGTCAAAACAAAACACTTATATTCCAAAAACTAAATTTTTACACATTAAAGCGCTGAGTAGGCGGCGAAAAACGTATTGCTAAATGATGAATTTATAATTATTAGCAGTAACACATCTATCAAACTAGACAGACAGATAGAAAGAAAGTTGACTTTGTGGGCTCAAAGCGGCACAGCAAGATTTGAGAAATAGCCGCAAAGGAGGGTATGACAATCTCACCTTTGAACTATGAATGATGAAGACGGATCTTTTTATGAAGATTACCTCTGTTGACTCAATGGGTGGAGGCTTACATTTCTCTCAAAGTGACAGAATGATGCAATGCCCTCCTTTTCAAAAAGGCAGGTGCCTATTTGCATGTTCTCCTTGCCTACAATACACTTACTTCGATCTAAAAATTGAAAGCCAAGAGCTGCTCTTGGCATTTGGATTTTAGGTCCTTTCATGTCTACCGATTGTGGAGGAAGAGTAACCCTAATTGAAAAAATTGCTTGTCTTTTTGCCACATCTTTATTGGTCTTCTGACAGATGACAATTCAGTCAACCCCAGTTGTCAGTGGTCTTGAAATGGTATTAGCGCCCAAGTCTGCTGACCACCAGCTTTTCCAAGCACACAGAAACTCAAACACAATGCTAACATTGCCCCAAATCTCTGCACAATGGTTACGGCCACACATTAGTTCCACGGCAAATAAATAGCTGCTGCTTCAGTTCATAAACTCTGGGTTCAGAGGTCGAGCTATGTCAAGTAGGGCGCCGAATGAGACGCCGTGGGATAAAAGAAAGACAGAGAAAGGGATTTAGACGAGGAGGTGGGTGGGGGTGCTTACAGAATACCCCGGCATCTCCCTTTCTCCGGTCCACCCGTTGAGTCTCAAATGCCACTCTACCGTTGGCCCCATTGTGCGTCCTTCTCAAAGAGCTTGTCTTCAATTAGCCTGATAAGAGGAGAGAGGACAAGGGTGGGGCAGAATTGGGGGTGGGGGGAGGGTTACCTGGGCAGCCACTAATCGCTTTGATGCCATTGGGCCCATGGTTGCTTTTGTCTTTTTTGCCCCCTGCGTTGATGTTAAATTTGAGAGTGCGATTTATCTCGCGGCTGGGGCAAATGGCAGTGTTGGAGGCAGCCACCTTTACTTTTGTTGTTTTAATGACATCGGTTGGATCTTGTAAGAGAGACTAAAGGCAAACAGCTGCCTGAATGACAGACAGCACGTTTGTGGTGTCGTGCACTGTCCAAATACAAATACAAAATAAAAAAAAAAAATACACAAACAAACAGGCTGTGATTATACGATCGTTAATCTTCTCTGTGTGTTGCACCCCTCTCTGACCTGAATCATGGTTCCTCCTCTATATTCTGCATTTGCCATCAAGGCTTCCAGAAAAGCTCAGAGAAGCAGGGACCTCTTTCTCCTCCCCCAAATCCTTCCTGCTCCCCCTTTCTCCCCTCAATCTGTTTGCTGAATGAAAGTTAATTTTGAGCATGTCACGCCAACGGCCACTCATTCAGCCACCTTTATCCAACATGGTAGGTAGGTATATAGGTGGGTAGAATATTATCAGAGCAAAGAGAGGTTGGGGATGTGAAAAAGAAAGAGGGAGGCAAGGAGAGAAGATAGAGGAGGAAAAAGTGTAAGAGTGAAAGTTATTTCCAGCAGTGTCTGCTGATTGCATTCAGCAGGGGATAGGGAATGGGCAGCCGATGAACCATCTAAACTCTGTGCACTGAGATCCTACTGATGCAGAAGGGGAATCAAGAAGAGACGAGCACCAGAAAGAAAGGTTTTAAGAGAGTGTATGAGGCCAGGATAAAGACAAAGTCAGCCCACTACAATGTCATCTGTCCAGATTACCTGATCAATTCCTCAACTGCTTTACTCTGTTTTCTACGGTTACTGTCATCAAGGACTGACTTCACATGTAAGATATCTTGATATCTACAAATGATGTGTTGTTTCTTCATAATAGTTGAGTCAGAATATATTTCACATTGCTCCTCTGCAGCTTTTTACAGCCTCAGTTCTTCACCTGTTAATGGAATAGAGCTGTTGTGACAATCCACCAACACTGTCTGCCAGTATCTTGTCAATGTGTTATCAGCACGAGGCCCGATTTGGCAAGGCCACAGGCTGTCACAGCTGTAAACTCTCACACACACACACACACACACACACACACACACACACACACACACACACACTCTCACCCCTGTATGCAAGCAAAGCCCCTGGCCCCAACACATCACAATTCCAACCACCCTACTCCACAAGTGCAACTTGCATTATCCAATGTGTGAACATCAAATTAAAAGAAATGTGTGGTTTTTGTAGGCGCATTAACATGTTAGAATATATATTTAGAACTAAAAATGAAAGTATACGTTAATTTTTGTTACATAGTGTGTTTACATATACCAAATGCACCTGAGAACAGTTTGCTTATCCAGCCAGTGCATACATCTGTTACTCGCACACCCCACAGTCAGTCCAACTGTGCTCCAATCCACCTACTCTGCTAGTACGCAGCTAAAACACAAAGAAAGTGCGCTGTACTACACACTAATAAAGGAAAGCAATTAGCTTAGCTGTTGGCTAATACAGGTACGGAATGTGCTAAGCCAGAGAGCGTAGGGGGGTCGGAGGGGAGTGTGAGTGTGTGTGTGTTAGATGGCAGAGCAGGGATCTACAAGTGTGTCCTGCCTAATCACTGTCATATGAAAGGGATTGAAGTGACCACATTAGGTCCCCTGTGTGTGTGTGTGTGTGTCTGTGTATGTCTGCATGTGTGCGTGTGTAAGTTTACGTGTGTGTGTGTGTGAGTGTGTGTGTGTGTGTAGGCGTGCGTGCGTGTGTATGAAACATTTGCATAACATGTCGTGCATTTAGCGGAATGACAGTGAGGGGTTCAAGGTCTTGCGCAAGGACACTGACCTGACACGTGGCTATTGATAGGCACGAGTGTAATAGATGTACTGCAATGTTACAGTTATGTGACCATTGCTGCAGCCTGCATGTAAGGTAGCGTGTTTGTGTACTGTATCTTGTCAACCATGTGGCAACTTTTCCGCATGGATAAGATACACCTCGGCTTGTCTGTGTGCACCTGCAAACCTCAGTTCACACACAGACATACAGCGGGAGTGCAATTTTGCTCAAACATCTTAAAGGAAACATATCAAGTCCGTTAGCATGGCAGGGTTAGCAGCCCATCTGTTTGTGCTTATGATGAAACCAGCCCTCTAACCGCACATCTAGCTGCTCGAAAGGGACAGAGATGGAGGGTCTAAGAGAAGACTGAGGTCATGAGAAATCAGACAGATGATCGAGGACAGCCCAGCCCAAGGAGAAGACTTTGGGCAAAGCAGCACATTTTTATCAACCCCTTTCTAAATGAACACAATATGAGACTGGATCAATCAAAAGTGAAAATGTATAATCACATAACTGACTGTAGAGTGGATGACATTTGGTGGATGGATGATCACTTAGTCAGATGTGAGCCACTATATCAGGAAATAGAATCTTGGTGAATCTTGATGGTGATTTGATTGCTCGACAGTAAAGTGCTCTCTCTCTTGTTTAATGCAGTCTTTTTTGAAATGATTGTATAAGTCAACATTGTTTCTGTTGCATTGTATTGTTTTTGCATGTGACCCTTTAATGCACAGTTCAACTGCAGAGTGATTTTGCCTTCTCAAATATTTTTATGTGAATAGTTGTTTAGAGGCCTGAAGAAGTAAAACTACTTGTGTCACAAGCGGAAAAAGCAAAGATTAAAGACACAAAATAAACATAATTCTTTGCAGTAGAATGTAGCTATTTATCATTTACTACCCCTTGTCACCTTAGATTCAGCTTATGACCCCTTGTGAAGATCCCAACCCCCAGGTAGGAAAGACCACTCTATACTTTGCAGTTTGGCAGGAAACGCTATGAACCCGGAACCAGAAGCAGAGTAGCGGTTGTGCAGACCACAATGGCGGCTGTCACCTCTGACCCTGCACACCCAAATATTGTTCAGGAGACCATTTGTCTGCTCAACACCCGAACCAACCGCCCGAGACTCCCCCGTCCCTTTGGTCAACCCCATTTCCTCTACTGAAAACAAGCCACCACCCCCTCCTGCACCCACTACCGCCCCCAGCATCCGGCAGCACATGAAGCCCTGCACCAGCCACCAAGCGGCCCGTTCTTTATTGTGCCTTCTTCCTGCTGTACTTTTCTCCTGAACCCCTGTTATTGTCCTCCCTCTCCCCCCCCTCCACCGATCCCTGTTTCGTGCTAATTAATTTAATCCTGTAAGCAGGTGTAAGCCCCTTCATTAAGTGGAGCCAAGTCACAGTAAACGGGGGGTGGAGGGAAGGAGGGGTGCATTGTGCAAGCGAGGACAGAGTGAGCATAAACAACAAATGGGGAAATTGGTGGCAAAGCGGAAAAATCCTGTTTTTTTTTTCCAAACAAGGGGCAGCAGAATGAGGGTATGGAGAGGCAAGCGAGTCCTAAAGCGGCGAAAAATCTTGTTTTCACTTATTCTAAGCAGAGGAGTTGTAAAGTGAAGGGGCATTCAGTGAATGTTATATCAATATCTCTCTCTCTCGCTCTCACCATCCATTTCTCTCACTTTCTCCCTTCTCTCTTTTTGTGTCTCTTCCCGGAGATAGCTCCAATGGGGGTATAGTGAAAGAGAAAGGGGTGAAAAATGGGGACGCAGGGCTTGTTTTTCAACTTGGGCCAAACAGAGCAGCACTATGGGTCTGAGTCTGCACAAGTTCTCTTTATTTGCCAACCATCCTTTCTCCGCCTCTGTCTACCCCTTTTCGTGGGACCAGGGGGGTCTGAATTGAATCTGTTTGGAGGGGGGTGTGGGGCATCCAAGTGTTGGGAAGCAGTGGGTCTTAGCAACTGATGATGCCTGCTGGACTGGTTACTGAGATGCTGCAGTAGCAATAGGGGGAAAAGGAAAAGGAAGAAAGGGAAGGAGGGGGCAAGTTAGGTGGCATCCAGACCGCATGCCAGGAGCTCCCAAGTGGTTTCTTCCGCTGGGGCTCCTCTGTCGGCACTCCAATGGGGCAGCAGTTTACCATGCTGCTTGCAGCTCCGGAGAAAGCAGACTGAGCGGACCGCTATTCTTCTCCGCTGGCCTCAATCCCCCGGCAGCAGTCAATCAATCCCGCTCACCCGTCCCCTCTCCTTCTGTCAGCTTCTATAGGCACCTCAATCTGCCTCCCAGTGCACATCCTCTGGCAAAATAGAGGTCGCAATTCAGGCACTCACTCACTTTCTCTCACTCCCCCCCCCTTAATTCCTTTTTAACTCAGTGAGCGGGTGTCAGGGATACAACTTGGTGCATTCCTGCCTGGCTTGTAGCGCAACAAGCTATTGAGCAGGAGATAAGCCTCTCTTTTAGGAGGGGTTGAGGAGAATTGAATTCAGCCCTGAGTGACGGGAGGAGGAAGATTTATCCCCGTCGGTGGACAATGCCGCCTTTTCGGGGACTTTAATCTCCCCAGGACAATGGGCCTGGTTTTATTCCTACCACCAACTCCACCACCACCGCCACCCCTGTCCCCCTGTGCTTTTCCCACGATAGTCGCTGATTAGTACTACGGGCCGATTGGACATAAGCCATTATCGCTATCTTGTTGGTGGGGGGGGGTAGCTTGGAGGAAAGTGATAAAAAGACAGTAAGAGGGTAAAGGAAATCTGAGGTGATAGAGAGATATGAGGAAGAGAATGGCGAGAAAGATGGCTGAGCGCCAAGGTCGTTGAGTGTGCCCAGGACAGAGGGTGATTCCACTCAGCTGGATAGACACTCACACAAACACACATGCACAGTCATTACTTTGAGTTGTGCAACCCAGAGGAAATGAGGAAGGGTTAGAAAATAAACATGTCCTAAACTTAGGACAAGCAGGATATTCCAGGAGTTGGAGTGGGGTGGGGTTTGGGGTTCTTAGGTAACTTGCACCAGTGAACCCATGTAGTGTAATACAGTAGCCCTTTAATAAATCCAACCTTCATGACAGTTATAATGTTCAGTTTTTGCTAAAACCATTTTAGAGAGCAATTTATTTAACGTGGTTATTCTCCAGTAATGATTTTACTCACCTGCCTCATTTTAGAGACACCAAGATGAAGCCTCATCACTAGACAGCATTACGTAACGTGAACAATCAGACAGGCTTGAAAGTTCTGTTTAAGCCAATTGCCTAAACCCAAGATGAGCCCACTGCTTTGCTACTTGCAGGTGTATGTTTTGACCTACTGCAATGGCTGATTATAAGGGGAACAGCCTGTGGACTTGCAGTGTCATGACATCTGTTTCTCTGCAAAAACACTAGCAAGTTATGTCATACGAGCAGAGACAAAACAAAAAGAGTGATCAAAACTATAAGAATTGCGTTTGCCAAAAGGCATAACATTCCTTACTAATATTCCTATTCTTATGACTGTGAATTCAAGTCCAGAATAAGAACAAAAACATGGAAATATATGGTGCTGAAAATAGCTATTAGCTGCATTTCCAGTTAATCTGTTGACTAGTTCTTCGATTAATATCTTACTAATCCACTCTATAAAAAGGTTAAATACCAAGACAGTGAAAAATCACATCACAACATCCCAGAGCCACAGGTGAAACATTGCTTGTTTTGTTCGACCCAAAGATATTCCATTAACAGCTATATAAATCAGAGACCGGAAATGAACAGAAAAAACTTTGAACTGGAATCTCAGCCTGAGATACTGTGGTTTATGAGATGAACACCTTGTGCAAAACAACAAGGTCTGAATTTACAGATGCATTACACATGCAGCAGTTGTTACAAAGTCAGTCAGACATTATGGGTGGTTCAGAAGTGTTATGTAATGCAATGAGACGTTATGATATCAAATCTCACCCTTTTGGCACTGGTGGGACTCAATCTGCCGAGCGTTTACTCCGCTTTGGAAAGCCTCATTCCTTTTCTCCCATACTTGCCTTCACAGCTGTGCACAAACACTCGTGCACACACACACGCTTCCTCCACATTATATTAAATCTCTGAATTATGGGTTACCATTCTCTAGTCAATGTACTCTGCGCCCTTTTTTCTGCTAAGCTGGATGTCTTCAGCGGAGTGTGTTTCCCCGTCCAAACCACACCATGGGACGCTCCTAAACCAGCGAGACGGTCTGAAAAAATAAATACTGCCATAATTACAGAAGAGAGAGAGACATGGGCCATGTCTGACATGACAAACCCCAGATGGATATCTCAGGCTGACCCTGCATGTGTTTGAGTGCGTGTGTGTGTGTGTGTGTGTGTGTGTGTGTGTGTGGTGGGCATGTTTGTGTATATGTTTGTACCCCCTTTTGCGTGAGTTGGTGTGTGTGTGTGCCTGAGTGGAAACATGACCTGTGTTCCACGTCTACATGGGCCCCTGCTCCGCTGTGTGTTTTGTCGGGGGCCAGGGGACAGGATGACTCAAATACAGAGGGACAGACAAACAATGAAGAAGAGACAGAAAGCACAGAGCGAAATCTCTGGATGTGATTTGGGGAAGCTTAGAGTAAATATTTATTTCCCATCGCTTGGCCTGCCAGTGGTAGCGTGATGGATTCACCGCCTGATGTCTTCCAACACACACTGCTGCTATTCAAAGACGCTTGTCCCCCCTCGTGTTTATGGTGGCATGACTTGCACTGCGGCAGGCTGCTACACAATACGAACAAAAAATTAGATACTTATGGTGCGGGCTTGCGAATACACAGTCACAGCCACACACAAACAGACAAACACACGTGTCTCGTAAATGCATTCCTTTGTTGAAGGGAAGATTACCAGCTCAGCTTATCCCCACTTGTTTTGCACTCTTACCCTTTCTGTGTGAATGTGTGTGTGTCTCTACCTGTCTTTGTGGCTACACAATATGCTGTATCCAATATATCTCACTCCAACTCTGTTGCACACACACGTATAATTTCGGATGAATAAAAGATGAAAAATGTGACATACGAAAATAAGAAACTAATTGCTGAACATATAGGCACATTTTAATACAAAGCAGAGAAGACAGAAGACAAGAGAAGTTGAATGAAGTGACTCAGCCACTCTGTATAGAGAAAATAACGAGAATAAATCTTTTTCTATATATTCTCTCCAATGGCTTTCAGTCACCCATCCAGCGTCGCCATTTCTGTCACTGTTAAAAATGCTTTCTCGGTGTTTCTCACTCTTTCAGAGTTGTGAAATCCAGTCCGAGAAGCCTGAGCCATTCTCGGTCTCAGGAGGCCATTTTCCCAGAGAAAGTCAGATCTTTGGCTCATCTCTCGCTCAACACGTCGCAATTGGACGGCACAGTCTGTGAGTCTGCGGGCTCTCTGTCCCTCTGCACACCCCCTTCTGGTCATCCTTCTCCCCTCAAGCTCTCCATTTTTTTTTTCCCTCCCATCTTCCGAAATAGTCTTCCTAACGAGTGTTGGCCCATCCCTGTTCCCAGCTATAAAAACAGGCCCCGGTGGCCGAAGATGCTTAGAGAATGTGGTTATTATTGCACATACACACACACACAGGCAGGGGCCCCTCTCCAGTAGTTTGGTAAATGATGCCCCAAACTTAGCTCGAAGCAGGAATGAGTCCAAGGTTTCTTCTCATCATCATCATCATTCCTCGGCAGGCCCATGACTCAGCCCGAGTCGCATTATTTGATCCAGAGAAAACATTTTTTTCTGTCAAGCCTCTTTCTCCCTCCCTCTGTTTTTGCTCTTGCTAACATGCACCGTTATACTTTCTTTTCATATCCAAAACGTCTTTATCTCTTCTTGCTCCCACTGTAAATTCTCTCTCATGTCTTTCTTTTTCCCCCATTTCTCTCCCTGTCTGCCTCTCGCTTTTCTTACTCAATATGCGTTCTCTGCCCACTTTTTCTTCTTTTTTTTTCCACGAGCACTGTTCTTTAAGAAGCAGGCCGGAGTAATTCAAACAACATGACTCTAATTTGCTGTGACATGTTTCATTTCTGACCTCACTTCAGATAACCATCTTGCTCTCTCCCTTTCTTTCTGTGTGTCTCTTTCCCTCTCGCTCACATTCGTGGGTATGCTTTGGATGAGCCCGGCCTATTTGTAGAGGATTCCTCTAACCATGCACTCATGCTAACGGTTTTTGTGGGTACTCAAAACGACCAAAATGTTTGCTTTTGCTTTGTAGGTCATTTAAACAAATGTATTGCTCAGGAGCCAAAATTGCTGGAGGCTCCATGAGCTGTCCGTCAGTTTCTTATCTGGATTCGAGAGGTTTTCAGTGATCGTGTTTTTGAAGGGCCACCTTCTTTACACATTCAGCGTGGGCGACTACTTTACAGAGGAAACGACGTACTACAGGACATGATGTTTTGCCCGGGCGGACCTGGCAATGAAATTTGACGTTATTGGCAAATATGGCACAGGGAGGTGGTTGAGGAGGGATGACAGGAAATGATAGAACAGTTCAATTTGGGTGCTGGGGTAAGTCGGAGTGAAAAAAATTGACAGGCGCAGCACACTCGGCTGCCAACCCCGAAAGCCACAAATATGAGCGTGTTCCCTGAGAAGTCGGCTATGTGAAAACAAAAGTGCCTGGCAGTGGGCAGCGGAGAGAGGCTGAGGGAGGAGAGGGAGCGAACTGTGGAAGTTTAATTTGGGTGAGAGGTCAACACGAAGCCAAAGCCAGTGGACGCTCACCGAAGATGACATGTTTCTCTGCTGCCCTTCGCCAACACACACACATTAAGCACACTGCTTTCTATCGCTCCCTCTAAATACACCACTTCAGGGCCTCCATCATTTCATTTTGTGTCCTACCCCCGTGCGTTTCCAGCCCCGAAGGAAGGAGGAGAAGGGCAGTCAAGTTTGTACGTAAGTGTGGAAAGGTCAAAAGAGCTGTCACACACGCCGTCATCGCAACGACAGGGAGGAAAAGACATTGTATTAAAAAAAAGAATAAAAACAGACAGAACTAGTGATTTGTGAAATGGCCGGTTCAGTAACCTGTGAATGTTGCTTTTTTGGAGCTCTCCAAACTGGCCAACATTTATGGCTGAGCTGTGGACAGGAAACAAGCCATAGATTTACTGTCATCACAACACAGAACATAAACGTGCCAATAGTTGTGTATGTGAAACAGCCATTGTAGATGAGGCTGTTGATGGCTGCCACACAAAGACGCCATCCAGGACTCTGATGTGGATAATTTTCATCTCTTAACAGAAGCCGTATTATTCCGGAATGGAAATATCATACAGTAGGCATCACTGTGTTAAAATGTGGCATCGGGGTGGCCTTGTGGCTGTGGAGAGTATCCCGTATTAACTTAAAAGTCACCTTTGACCCCTACAAGAACCAAAGCCCACCAACATCCATGAGCTTGAACTTCTATCTGCTTGTTCTTTGTCAGCAGCTCCCTGTAGGTCACTCTGAATAAAAGTGTCAGCTAAGTGGATAAGATGTATGCCAAACAACATCAGAGAGCTGCACATGGTAACTCATTTGACACAGATTTCTCCCTGGTCTGGCAGCATGTAATCTACCCAACAGAAATCTACATCCAACCTCCTTCTGACTAATTTAAAAACAGTGCGATTCCCATACGGTGCAGAGCACTAGGACAGATGCTTGTTATCTATCACATACACTGTATTCCCTGTGGAAATTCAAGAGCACTGCAAATGGCTAGCAACCCTAAAAACAAAGCCACCCCCCCAATGCAAAGCGGCTGAACAATACCAGCTAACAGCTGCACTGCCCTGCCTTGTTCCCCATGTGCACCAACAAGTGATGTGTGTGTAAATGTAAAGTGTGTGTTTTTTCTGAGGGAGAAGGCACTTTGTGCATGCGCGCCCTTACTGTATATGCGTGTATATGCATGCAGGCATTTGCATAGCGCAGGCCATAAGAAAGACTTTATTCACAGTTTCTGTGAAATTAGCCAGAGACTCACCTCAAGATGTTCACACTCCAAGACCTGCCAATCGTACACAGACTCAACTCTGTCTCTCTGAATTGACTCTCTACCTCACTCGCACTCCCTCTGGGTTTTTTTTTTATGAGAGTTAGCTCAAAGAAGCAGTAGTTTCAGACTTTTAAGAGAGAGGTTTTAAGTTAATGTCTGAAATTTCAGCAAGATAAAATGTAAATCTTTTTTTGCTTCCCACCTACGATAGCATTGGGTTTTGTTTTTTTTGTTCATTTTTTTATTTTTTATAATTCAATGAACTTGATAATGTATTTAATAATAATTTATAATATATTCATTATATTTTTTTATTTCTTTCTGATGGAGTGGAGGCATGTCACTGTCAGTGGCAGCATGGCGACAATGCCGTATCTACAGTAGGTGCAGAGGCACCACAGTGTATACAAGGCATGAAGGGAAAACATCTTTCGGTCAGCTTTTATCAAATCTTCTGTTTCTCGATACAGCAACTTTTTTTTTGCAGCATTTCTGGATTTTCTGACCCCTGCACATTTGTGCACATAAAAACAAGCTGCTGGAAACGTACCTAGTGAAACAAGGTGACTAGTGTATTGTATTCTTTACAGGCATATGTTTTAACATGACACTTGGAATTGAAAGGAATACCGCTGGTTTTTCTCAAGATTATTCCAGATATGATGTTTTTCGCTGTCATGACATTTTATTCTGAAGCCTAGCATTGAACCAGTGACCCTTCAGTGGCCAGCACTTCCTCTGATGACAGAAAACCTGCAGAGTCAATTTGATTAGCCGCCACTCTTTCTTCCAATACAGCCTCAGGTAATGAGGTATGTCTGGAAGTAAGCGGAGGGGGGCAAGATAAGGTGGGGGTATTTGCGTTGGAGGGGGATAGGGGTTGGCTGAAGTGGGCGTGTGGTGGGGCAAGGGATCGTTCAAACTTCAAAGGCTCCAGAATGGACACGAAACACACGTTTCGAAGAGGGGGAGGGGGAGGGACTACACAAATCTAATTTTCATAAAAATGGGAGATGCAGAAAATGAGGAGCTGGGGGTAAACTACTTGTGACCCCACTTTTACCTGTCTACCCCCACCTCTCCATTCCTCCTCCCTTCCTCCCTCCCTCCTTTCCAGATCTGATTAAGCTGCAGTGGAAGGGAGCCTCTGCTCGTTAAGGAACCCTGTCATGACAAATAGAAACACAAAGCATGACCTGCCTTCAATTGGAAACGGATCCACAGTTGAGGGGCAAATAGAGGAAGAGAAAGAGGGAGAGAGATGGAGATAATTGAATCAAGGCTGCGGGGGAAGACAGATAAATCTTATTATTGATACTTCAGTTGAGCAGAGAGACACAGAAAGAGCAAGAGAGAGAGAGATCAGTCTCACTTCATTAAAAGACAGCTAATGTATCTGATCATTAAGTTTAGGAAGTGCGTACACAGGGCAGGACATGACTGTGCATATTTGTGCAGGATTGTTTTCCTGCTTTTATACTTATAGCTTGGGCTAACATTTTAGTCAAGCCTATATTTTCTGTAGTGTCCAAATTGTAAATTAGCATTGTCTTTACTCCATACAGCTATTAGGCCAACTCTAAGATTCACATAACACATCCATTGTTGTAAATTACACCGTTTATTTCCCATGATGCCTCTAAAAACATTTCCAATCACACATGATGGAAAATAAAGGTGGAAAGCAAACTCTGATTAGTCTTTTCCCAAAACAAGGTATTCTCTCCAGAACAAATACAGAACAAACGTGCAATTTTTCCAGCTTTTCGACTGGCTAATTTGTCGCGGGCCTCGTGTTGTTATTCTAATGTTCCTCTTCACAGAGATGCCAACTAAAACAAATGTTGTCTTGGTAACCATGTTCAGATAGGTGGCTGAGCAGTTGCTTTCCCTCACTCAACTGCAGAGCTCCTGCACCCGAGTTGCAGGAAATAAACTGCAACTCTTGTTTATTGCATCATCTATTTAGTTCTAGGTGTGTGTGTGTGTGCAATGTAAGAGTGTCTGAGTGTATGACCCAGCATTCAACTTTACAGCAGTGCTGAGGAAACAACTTATACATCTGTAAATTATCCTGATGACAGTTTATACTCTGCAGTGGTCACCTCAGCCACACCGATGAACTCATACCACACGTGCACACACACACACACACACACACACACACACACACACACATCACTCCTTGGAGAGGTGTTGGTAAAAACTGTGCTCTTCTCCTTAGAAAGCCTCACAGGAGTTGTAATGAGTTCTAGAGGCTGGTGTGAATTAATGTGGTCAATAATGGATGAAGAGGACAACAAGGACACTATGTAGAAACTCAAGAGGCAGGCAAGCTGAGGAAATTGTCTCGCTCAACAATTCTCTTCTGCCCCCCCCCCCCAGTCTTTTATCTCTCACACGCAAACATGCACTGCACAGCTGGCACATACATGAGTGAGCAAACACAGCACATATGCATCCAGACATGCACACACAGACACACATATAGAGAGGGAGGAAAGAGCCAGCTGCCATTTGAAACATTCTGATGTGTAAATAAACACCTAAGCGCTTTCCAGCCAAACAAGACCAATTTTCAAAGCTCGGCAAGCAACGCCGGACCAGTCGTGACACTGCCCTTTCTTTTCGTTAGAGGAGCCGCTCAATTAATATGTCACCACAAGTCATGACCACGAGACCCTGCTAAAATAAGCGAGCCACTTGAGCCCTCGCCTCTGGAGAGAGACGAGAGAGGGACATAAATTGCCCTCTTTAGAGCAAAAGAGTCATCCAAAAGACCAATAAGCTGTGAGCGGGCACCTGCGGCACTGAAAATAAATAAGTTGTCGTTTTTTTTTCATTCTAACTCCGCTTATTCCCTCATCGCCTCGTGAGCAACCTGTGAAAGCGATTGTATTTATCCACTTTCATCAGGTATTCCCTCCATCTCTGCAGCCACCTAAATCAGTTTTCATACAGGTTCCTCTCATCTGTTTAACCAAGAGCTCAATTTTGACCTCCATCATATTCATTAACTACAGCATCCAAACACTGATGACTTCTGATCAAATTCTTATCAGTATTAAGATGTGAATTACACTAAAATATATACCTAATACGTACATGACAGCTGTCAACAGCAATTTAGTCAATTTATTATCTCTTTATTTTTTTTTTGAGGGTTTGAGCCTTAATGCTGGTTAGGTCAGGACTGCAGTATCAAAGTATGGCTTAAAACAGAGGAAGTAAAAGTAATCTTTACATACTTGTGCACCAACAGGTGGTCAGTCAAATAAGTGATGAACAAAAGATCAAAAATAGGCTCCCGCACACTTACAGTACTAAGTTTAACTTGAAACTTATTATGGCACACCAACGTCTGTATTTCTAAAAGCAAAATAACAATTGACTTGGAAAATGACTTTATCTGAGATACCCACATGGAAGACAATAAATGTATTAACAGATGTACTTTTAATCTCAAGCAAATTACATCACCAGTGTCAAAAGTGTCACTTTTGTTCGGGCACTGTAGATTTCTTTGGCCCGCACCGTCCCTCACACACGCTGTGACTGCAGGTGATGAAAGGCGAGAGGAGCAGCTTTGAGGAGCGCACTGCCGCTGTCACTGTCACAGACACCGTGTTGGCTCGCTGCTACGCATCCCTGCATTGTCCCCCGCTACACCTGACACTGCGGTGTGTGCCTGTGGTGTGTCTGCGTGTGCATCTGCGTGTGTGTCTATGTGATCTGATCTTGAACAGAATGGAGGTATGAAGAGCAGAGGAAGTGATAAAAGTGTCAACCCGGACCCCTGATACTGAAACACACACACAGTGCCCGTCTGCTCGGAAACGACATCTACACAGGTACGTAATTTAGATACCCACACAGAGGCTTTGATGCTACATTACTGTAATGGAGGATTAAAGTCATACTAACACTATTATTTTTTTAAACTGCTAATAATTAAAATTACTTTTGAAAACAGTATTACCAATAGTCATTTTAAGAAGAAATTATGTTTTTTTTAAAAAAGGATAAGATCTATTTATCTTTGCTCTTTACACTTTATAAAAGAATGTCAGGCTGATCTCAGGCTTCCGAGGAACCTAATAGATGCAATTTGGATGCTGATCCACCTGAGCCTCAATAGAATGGCCATGGATATTTGCTGCAAACATTTCAACAATCATCTGAAATTGACTCAACAGACTACTGAAGTTCAAATTCCTCAGCAAAGTGAAAGCTGAGAGGAGATCTGTATTTGTCTGTAGTTGCTGCTATACCGGCATCATTTTGCTCCCCATAAAACCTTTCAGACATAGGTTTGTATCAGTTTTAACATCTGTTTAAATACAAAAGAGCATGATGTAAGCTGTTCAACTATGCTCTACTATAAAATAAAAATATACCTGTTGGAAAGAGTGCTTCAGGAGAAGAAACAGGTTTTGATTCCTTATGTCACAACAAAAGAAAAGGGAGAGAGAAGTTGAGAACGTAGATGGTGGAGTCCATTTATCGCTTCTTCTCTGTGTGATATTGGTTTCAAAGGTACAGTTGTAAGTGAAAGACACAGGTTAGAGCGTGAGGACCCTTGTCCTAACTATGTTGCGTGTGGGTGTGTGTGTGTGTGTCTCTTGGCAGACCCAGATGGCAGGCGGGCAAGGGGGAAGGTTGGCCAAGCGGACAGGAAGCAGTAAAGGAGAGTTCTGGTTACGAGGATCAGACAACGGGGACGAACCGCGCTCAAAGCAGCCGCCGCTACCGTACTCAAGGTGTGGGTTACACTGCTGGACACGAGGGACACACACATTCTTGTATGTATGCTCCCTCAAAGGATACCGTGCTTGTATGTGTGTGTGTGTGTGTGTGTGTGTCAGCATACTAATTAACATGCAAAGGCAAGTGTGCGCGCACACACGCGCGTGTATTCGGTCACACACAGACTCTCGCACGCCCCGCCCCACCCCCTCTTCAACCAAGCAGATCCACTTAAAAGGGCTCGTATCAATTGTCAACGGCCATGTTTAGTTGTTTAGCCCCCTTCTCTCCACTGATGAGGACCAGACCATGGAAAATGCAGCCACCCATTAGCCACATGTTGCTTCTAATGCTGACCCAATAAAATGCCATTCCCCCCTGCCACGGAGAGTTCATCTGGCCTACCACACAGAGAGAGGAGGGATGGGGAGGAAAAGACAGGAAACAAACATTTAAGCAGCAAGGGAGGGATACGGTGATGGACAGAGAAGGAGGGCAGGAGAAAGAGAAGGAGGCGCTTACACGTAAAGATGTAACAGTGTCAAAGAAAAAGGGAAGCACACGGGCCTGCTGCTAATTTCCCGCTCTGAGTGCAGTAATCTGAGGGGAAGATTAAGGTGAAAGAGTTATTCTTGACTATTTTATTAAGAGGTGCTTTAGGCGCTGGAAGAAGGGGCTTTAGTGCTCCTCCAGCAGCGTGCCATACAATACAAGACAAACATTTGCTGTTATTTCACCAAAGTACTCTCAGATGTGCTGGGTCGGGGCCTTGCCTTTTGCCGCGGAGGAACTTGGCATCAAAGTTCCCTGTAGTTCTCTGAAAACAAAAAATCCGCCCATCTTTTCCGTGGGTCCTGCCCTGAGCCTGCGTCCGACAGATAAATAGCGAGGTGTCAAAAGAAACGACGGCAAACCTCACACCTAGCTTTACTCAAAATGGGAGGGAGGCAGCAGTGCGGGAGAACAGGGAGAAGCAGAGTAAAAGCCACAGGCGGAATCTGTCCCTTATATTAGAAACTCTGTCAGAGGCAAAGTGTAAACCTGGGGATCTGAATACTGACATTAACATGTGTAATTTTATCTTAATGATATATATACAGTTTGATTTTTTTAATGTTCAAAGTCCTTTTTGGCCTGGGGGTTAAAGGTCAAGTCACCAAGTCTGAAGAAATGAATTAAATCAAGAGCAGAATGTAAAGAATATTTAAAACAAGCCACCTCCTGTTTTTAAAATTTCAGAACAGAAAATAACCCAAAAACTGTATTTGTACTGTAGGTTGTACTTCACAAGCCAGTCTTAGAAAAGCTTGTTTTTTTAACGTCACATTGCAATATATTAAAAAAAGTGTTTAAAACAGAACCAAGGCCGGCGGCAGGCCAGCAGCAGCCTCACCCACCTGCCTCTTTTGTTTGCTTTGTCCTTGCTTCACCGTGCCATTTTTAAACACTTACTGCTCTTCAGTGCTGTTGAAAAACATGAAGCCTCTGTCAGTGCACGTGTGAGTGCGTGCGGTCATCCAAGCGAGCTTTTACTGCATTCAGGAAAATGAAGAGAAACAGATTTGCAAAACCAACATGGCGCTAAAACAAAGGAATAACAGTAACACCAAGCTGCATGTCTTCAGCTCCCCCCAGTTTGACCAGCATGCAGCTCCCAGAGTGCAAACGTTTTTTTTTTTGGAACAGCATCTTCAGAATTAAAACTGCTTAATTAACAGGTCTCGAAAACCTCAGGAACTTCTGAGTTGAACGGTCAGCGCGGACTGACACAAACCACAGAAGTGGCCGTTTCAACCACTCATAAAACACAACTCAGAAACCGGATCTTCCTCTTTCCTTTTCTGTACTTGATAGAGAGGATGTGGCGAGGCTTGATGAGGAGAGAGGTGGAGAGTGAGGGAGAAATGAGACTTGGTAAGCCTCTCCTTAAACCAAACTATAGCAATTCTAAATGAACCATCTCAGGATTTAGACAGAATGGCGTCCAGCAGATTCAACCTTTAAAAACACGAATGGTAAACATATTGTTTAGGTGTCAGCCCAGAGATGCTTTTGTAAAAATCCAAATTTTGGTCATAAAGAATACAGAGAGCTCAGTTTCAGAACATCATCCTCAGTTTCTCCACCGATACCACAGCGCACATCAGACACAAGACATGTTTAGCGTCTAAAAACTAATATTCATCTTCAATAGTAAGGACTCACTTCAGTGGAACAAATCCATGCACATTCTCTATTAAAATGCACCCTGAGAACATTAACCCCTGGAATGCAACAAATTGATATCTAGCAATGTAAAAGTATCCGAGTGCGGAATTTCACTTTCATGCCTGGTTGATCCAACAGAGATGTAACATCCAGTTGATGGTCGTTATGGTTGAGAGCGACAGGGAAGAACCAGCCCAGCTCATGACATCATCCAAGTCCTATAGGTGATGATGTGTGAAGTGTACAGGGGAGGGCAGCTGTGGCTGAGAAATGACAGCAACAGGGGAGATATTTAGGATGTCCAAACTGGATGGCAGGCAATGTTTAAGAGACGATGTAATTGTCACTGGAAGAAATCATTTATGCTTTATAAAACTAACAAGAATAACCACAATAACAGCCATCATGACCAAATTCAGTCTTATTTAGTTTTGATGGGAGCTACGTAAATACATAAATACATTTTTTGCATCCAGCCAGTCAAAACATTTATTACGTTTGCTGGGACACTGTCTATCTTGTCTGTCTAATTCAAAATCCTGGACGTCATTAATGTTGTCTGGATACTAACTAAAAGCTAATCCCAGTCTTACAAACCAAAGCCAAACTGTGCTACACTAGTGTAACTGGTCTGGGTGTGTGCGGTTCCCACAGCCACCCTTTGCTTCTGCCTGTGCTGTGTGTTTGGAGTCAGTACAGGACATGTGACCACTGCTTTGCTGAACAGGGATTTTGTGTGTGTCTTTACTGGAAAGAGTCAAAATATCAACAGTACTGCAAATTACTTCTTCTGCCCAAAATGCACGGCAGCTTTTTAAAACCTCAAGGAAGACTGATAATCAGACTATACACTGTTGACAAGAGCACTGTTCCATCGCTTAAATAAATTATCAGGCTATTGTACAGATCCAAATACTGTCATCAAGCAATATAATTATTCACAGGTATTTTATGTATATCTCGGTGAAGAAAACATTTGCCTAATGAAAGAAACTTCATGCTGCAAACTAACAAAAAACTGTTACTTAAATTCTGCTTCTCGTATTTAATTTAAGCCATACATGTCATTAGCCTGATTTAGGAAATATTAGTGGTTTTACACACTGATATTTGGTTTACAATAATTAGTCCACTGAGCATTGCACTTCTAAAAATAAAAATAAAAATAAAATAAAAAACCAAAGCAGCATGTGCTTTTTGTTGGGCAAATATGTTGTTTGGTGTAACTTATTCTCACTACTGCTTTTCAGGAGACTTTTGCACAACACAACACTCTGAAGACTCTGCCAGGTGAGCCTGTGTTATGCTGAAAACCTATCCTTTTCCTGTGCGGAGAACATACAATTAATACAGGCCGAGCACTTTGCCTTTGGGACACTGAGCATCACAGAGACGCGAGCTTGTAATGGAGCTATTTGTTTTCCTCAGAAAGCTGTCCAAATGCCCTCGCTGGGATCGCTAGACCGCACAATGGCGAGCTATGAATTGGTCAAATCCACTGGGGCAGGGTATCGATTAGGCCTACGGCTAGTAGAACGCAACTATGCAACTAAATTAGATATTTGAGTTTGTGTGTGTAAGTGTGTGTGCGCATTACTGTTACAGTAAAATCAACCTAATCTGAATCAACTCACCAAGTTTTGTAAATTACAGACTCTCACAAACAGACTCTGCACCTTAATGAAGGCATCAATCCTGAAAAAGTGTGAGTTTATGAATTATTTTACATGTGTATTTGGAGCCCTGCGATTGACTGACGACCTGTCCAGGATGTACCCGGCATCTCGCCTAATGGGACCAGCTCCAGCCCCATGCAACCCTTTAAGGATAAGCGGTTATAGATAAAGGATGGATTATTTGGCAGGGATGGTCCTCATCAAGTGTAAATGAACAATGGGCCAAATAAGCCACTAGTTTTCATCTGCTGTCCTGCTTTAACTCTACAAGATGTACCGACCAAGAGGAAAAACACCTTTTTGTTGCTGCTTTAACAACATTTCTGGTGAGAACTGCATCTGTGTACTAGATGTACTTTTGTCTCTTTTTTTCAAAATACCATATCCAGTGTCCATAAGGGGCCAATTTGGGGTTGTGGCAGGTTGGGTGCTCCTTAGGCAAATGTACATAATCAGACAAC
This sequence comes from Gadopsis marmoratus, assembly GCA_036023855.1. Lineage (NCBI taxonomy): Eukaryota > Metazoa > Chordata > Actinopteri > Centrarchiformes > Percichthyidae > Gadopsis > Gadopsis marmoratus. The sequence goes on along the minus strand of JAVQJF010125536.1, from coordinate 10,990 downwards.
ATACATAATGGACTAAAGATATATTCATACATACTTTCTACTGCCGCCCTCATCTCTTCCATTTCTTGCTCACATCCGCTGCCCTCCCTCCTCGACATCTCCCTTTTCAACAAGAGCAGTTTGTCAGGGTCAGAAAGCAATTTAAAACCTTTAGTAATGAGAGTCAGTGAGAGAGAGAGAGCGAGAGAGAGAGAGAGAGAGAGAGAGAGAGAAGTGAGGGAGGGAGAAGTTAAAGGAAGGGAGAGAAAGGGAGATGAGGTAGTGGGGCGGAGAGAAGAAGAGGATGAGGAAGGAGGGAGGGGTTGGCTGGGGTGTCAGCCATCAAAGCAGGCCAGGAGAAAAGAAGGCCAGGTGCTGGTTGTGGGAATGTGCCGTCCATAGTTCCAGCGACCAGGGAGCGGGTGGGGGCTGTGAGGGGGGAGCGGGGTGGTAATTAGCCAAGCCTGGAGGAGAGAGAGAGCCTTCCAGGGCCCACGGGGATAGCCCCTCCGAGAGGATACCATTTGCACTTCTACAGGAGCCGCCAGCCCCGGGCCACAAAGAAGGGGAAAAGGGGAACTATGGCATCCTTTATCAGGCCGGACAAAGACGCCGCATCTTTTCAAAGGAGACCAGAGAGAGAGAGAAACTCCAGTGTTCCAGAGAAGGAGGGGAAAGAGAGACGAGAAGAAAGAATCCTAGAACTGGTCAGGAGAGAGACAGAGAGAGAGATGCCAGTGTGTGGGTTGCAAAGGGAGACAGGAGGTTACGGTCATACTGTGACCCAGTCAGTCCTCTGAGACATCAGAAATTCACTAGTGTCCCACACACACACTTAGATAACACATAGAGTTGAGTTACACAACTATATTCCCAGTGCATAGCAACTGAAAACAATACTATGTTGTTTTTTAACATTTCTATCATTTTCCATCTCGGTTCCCATCAGTTTTGGAGGCATGGAAATATGAAATGCCTCTAACCAAAAGATTAGTTTTGCCACAAAAGAAGTAGTTCAGTTTGCTTTACACTTCATCTCCTGAGAGCTAAGTGGAGGCAGTGGATAAGGAGCCAAAATGGCCACCCTCTACCTTTGACATTATCAGGGAATCTTAAGAGTTTTGCCCTCCTGTAGAGCGACGGAAAGCGGAGGTCATTGACATTATACTTTTACCTATTACCTCTGGAGTACGGCTGCACAGGGGGGTGAATGGTGGCCTTTGAGGCTGGGAGGCTTTGTGCTCCCCTTGGAGAGGAGTCTGACAGCCTTAGCTGAGTGGGGGCCAAAGGTCAGACAGGTCATGTGATAAGGCATTTCAGACCTGCATATAGGGCACCAGACTGAAGAGGTCTGAAAAACGTCAAGACCCCCCCCCCCCCTTTCTCTGTGGCTCTCCTCTTCTTTTCTTTTCCCCCCTCTCTCTCTTCCTCTCTTACTCTCTCTGGACACAAAATGCCATTTGTTGTCCGTCAGTCAGTAGCGCAGGGCCCGGCTCGGGCCCAGCGGTGAAAGCTCCATTCACACACCCTCTCACCCAGGGATGTTTTTGCAATTCAATATTTTCACACGCAGGCAGCTTCATCGTTACTTTGGAACCGTACACTTGGCAGGATGAGGCTGGGGGCCTCTGGGACAGAGGGGCTGAGAGGTGGAGTAGAGGGGGTCAGCACAGAGGAATCCTAGTGTCGGGAGGGGACAGCCTGCACTGGCTAATGGGCCATCTTGAAATGTTTTAGCCAAGACCCCACCAACACCTACACATACACACAAACAAGTGTGCACACACACTCTGTCCTACTCATCGCTTCACAACCAATCTGATGCCAGGTTAACGAGGAAGGCTCTTATTTCCATCATCAAAATCGCTGTTCTAATACAGTCACACTATCGTGCCAGGAAAAGACTTTCTTCCCCCCTCACTCACTCACACCAGAGAGCATCTTTCTAGCCCACATCTCAAATACACAGCCCATAGTTCTCTATTTGAGCAAAGTACATATCTGTTAAAAGGGACCTTTAAAAGCGTCTGCAAATACAACATGACAAAATTCAGCAACTTCAGCATTAGCTGATTAATGAAAACTGTGCTTTGAGAAAAGGCATTTGTTTTTCAACAGGTACTGTACACAAATAATCCGGGTAAACAGGAAATAACAGGTCAAAAACATCTGAGAACAAAAGTATTAACTTCATGGAAATGAGCCTCATTTTAACCAAACAATTTAAGGAGAGTTGTTGTTCGACAGCTGTTAAGGATTTGCTTAGCATACAGAGAAAATGGAGGGCCTGCAATGAGAGGGAGCGCTTAATATATTTATCCTGTGCACCACACTCTATTTAATGAAATTAAACCACACCAATAGTGGCCCTTTGTCTCTGGGGAGTTCAGTAATCAACATTCCACCAGTTTTCATTTTGTATTAAAATAAATGGCAGCCGGTGATACAGGCCTAATTGTGTTGCACCAGGGAGGAGCTGGGTGAGAAAAAAAACTTGCAGCGGTGATGTAGTGGATCCCATTTTCAGAAGCGCTCAAGAGAGGTGGTCAAATAAGCAGAGGCATTCATCTGGGGACCGGTACCCCGCTTCCACTCTCTCCCCCTTCTCCCTTCTTCACTTTCTATACATCATACTCACAAAGAAAGTTAGCCAAGTATTAAACAAATAGAGAACTGGTGAGCCCTATGCACTAGCGCCTGGCAGGGTCACTGGATAATGACAGCTCAATTACGGTGAATCTCCTTGTACACCCCCCCTCCCCTTCTAAGTACAATCCCCACAGCCACCCCCGCCCAGCACAACAAATTTGTCAAACTCACCAAAACGATGGGTCTGACAGTGTAATCGCTAACCGTCCCCACCAACATGAAAGAGGTCTTTATCTGGCCAAATCAAAGAACCTGATCTCTGAGAGAAAGGGGGTGGGGGGTGACCAGAGAAGAGAAATGTCCCACTCGGCCCCTGTGAGACGTGGAGATGTCTCTAATCCGCTTTAATGAGACACTGCATGCCCATCTTTGCGGTAATAACGAAACACAGTGAGAAAGACGGGGGGGAGTGAGAGAGAGATAGAAGTGAAAATGGAGCCAAGGCTTTGAACTGGCGGTCTGATGAAAGGGGAAGCTGGCGGAGGGAGTTTAGAGCCATGCCGCCGCTACACACCACTGTCTGTTTCAGAGACAGACGGACAAACAGCCCAGGGGACAGAGCAGTTTGTCTTGCTTATCATATCTGGACAGGATGAGCCATCATCAGCAGCGTCGGATTGGGACTGGAGTTGGAGGGTGTGTGTGTGTGTGTGTCCAGAGATGAGCTACAATTTGTGAAACCACTACAGAAAAATTAAATAAATAAAAACTTTTGATGAAAATAAATAGTTTTGTTCAGTGCTATTCACTGAGAATCCCAAGAGAACTAGGTGTCACATTTCACAATGTGTATTGATTCGCAGCTGGTTTCTGTGATTACTTCTAGGGATGTTCACAGCAATGAACTGTCTTCCACCAAACATTATTAAGACCACATGTTTTAGCGGGAAACTTTTGACAAATAATAACGTGAAATTGTCGCCCAGCTCTTGTTCATCTACACTGAAATGTTGCCTTCACGCCAAGACACACAGTGAACGGAGAACATGGCGTAAATGAAAGGGAGGACAATGTAAAGGACAGGAAGTTCAGGAATAAGGGCAAATGAGGAAATGAAAGGAAAGCGCGAGAAAGACGGAGAAAGTGACCTGGCTAATACCAAACAAATCGGGATTAAACCCAGATAAGACTAGTCACAATGCTGAGCAATCCCTGGGATATCACAATGCAAGGGGGAAATCATGAGGGCTACCAAAACGCGCTAATTAGGGACTAGACACATTTGCCCCAAACAACACACACTGTTAAACAGCGGGTGGTGCACAATCACACCAGACACACAGAGAGATAACCATTTATCGTTAATCAGCATACTCAAGAATTAAGGATGAAGTATTTCCTATGAGATGATTCTAGCAGTCGTGGTGTATTCTTAGCCCTGAGAAGCTGGATGGAATCTTCTAGACGTGACCCAGCAGCGGTGGGGCGTAACTCGATAAGCAGCCACAGGTCAAGACAAAATGCATTTAACTGCAGTGTAATGGCTTTTCATTTTTTTGCACTCCCTTTTTGCCAACACATACCGCTGTTTGAATGCTGCTCGGCTATTTTTAACAAGACCCTGCCCCCCATGTGCAGAGGGAGAGTATGAGGAGAGACGAAAAACAGGGGGCTGCTCAAAAAGAAAACATCAGGGGTATATCTTTAAGTCTCTCGGGCATGCCACAGTCTCCACTGCCAAGTGATTGGATTGCTGTGTTTTTACAAACATGGCGGATGAGGCCATGGTGCAAAAGAGGCAAATCTGCCAACTGGATAATGTGAGGTCAATGTATCAATGGAATAAATGGGATTTGGAGCCATGTGCAAGAGCTTAATGCAATGGTATTTGTATGTCAACTCAAAATTTGACTTCGCCAGCATGAGACCAGGCAGGAAGCATGGGGCTGAAACACACTCTCTGTGGGTGTGTGTGTGTGTGTCCAGGTGTAAGACGTGCCCACCCATCGATGTGTCAGACTTGGCCAAGGTCAAAGATCAGAACAGTGACAGGACCTCCGACAACTGTACAAAATGGTGCATACACCGATTCTCTCTCTCTCTCTCTCACATACACACACACGTATTTAGCCAGCCAACAGTGCCAGCTCCTGCTGTTTGGATGACATTTACACTCAACCTTTCTAGTTTGTGATTGATTGGGGTTAAATCCTAACATTGCCCAAAAATCTGTCACCACTAAGGTTGTGTGTGTGTGTGTGTGTGTGTGTCCATTCAGGAGACATCTGCATTACTGTGTATGTATGGTTTCTATGTGTGCATGCACATGCGTCACAAAGAATGTGCATGCACAGTGAAATGCCAGTAAAATGATTTCAGTTGACAATGAAGAGTATGACAACCCTATGTCAACGACAGCATTCAACTTTACTCCAACAACCAAAGCTACTGTACGTCTTCATTTCTTCACTCTCTCTTGTACACAGGGTGAGATACTATAACTGTGTTGAATAAGAGAGTCTTGGCCATCAAGCAAACACAACACTGAATATGAATTATTCAATAAACATCTTAAATTTGTGACTATCCAAGTCCCCCCCCCCCTTCCCATTTTAGCATTACATCCTCATTTGAAGGACACTTGGCCAAAACAGCAGCAGCACATTTACAGCAGTAACTGACTGAATAACAATAAAAGCACTTCCCTGGAGATAAAAGGCTGTGTTCAGGGAGAAAGAGAGGGAGTCACTGATAGTGAAAGAAAACATTAAAAAGTTGTCGTAAAACAGACTATTTAAACACATGAATGTAATATTCCATTTGAACTACACTCACATAAATGTACCTTCCCTCTTTAAGCTTTAGAGCGCATGTAATTCATAGCGTTTTCCTCACATAGTCATTATTTCTGAAGTTTATTCCCCACACAGGTGGAAGAGATCATGGACGTTTTCTTTATTGGCTGACTGTTTCAAAGATTTAGGACCCGTAAGCAGAAGTGAGACTCCACTGTCCTCCACATTGCAGGGTAACATGAATACTTTACTGGAAAGAACATTCTCCAACAGTCTGCTCTCACAGCAAATTTGACGATGCGGTTACAAAAAGCAATGCATCTTTATTTGTATCATATTATGTGAATCAAATGTGGACCATATGTTACCGAAACAGACAGTGGCTCGACACTGAACTAACTATAACCATGACCAAAACCTTACCCTAACCTTAACCATAGTTACTTCCCCTATGACAAATTAATATGTTACAAATAGGCAAATGTATGGCTATGTGAAGAATGACTTTTTGGCTTAAATTTTAAGGGGTTCTGACAGAAAAATACACTCCTTTCATAGGCTATCATACAGTATGCTACAGTTGCCTTTACATGTACAGTACAATGAGTAGGTACAGTAACTGAACACACATGGGTAAAGATGAGGAACCAGCCCTGGAAATGAATATGGAAAGAAGACTAAGAGCCTCACTGCTCACCACACACACATAACTCTACCCTACATGTGCACACGCTATTATGAGGAACTCACGTCCAACAAACTTCCATAATCAAGTACTTATGCAGCATATGTGCCCCGTGCCAAATGTGGACTGATGAAATTAGTTAGGCTACACAATTTTTCAATCCTTCAAAAATTGACATAAATGGTCCTAAAATCAGTCCAAATGCTTAGAAATAAAAAAAAAAAACCTCCCCAATAGCATGAAAAAGAAAGCAAGTGAAGCGTCTCTGTATCAAAAACCTGATCTCGCAAAATCTCTGGGAAGCGCATCGTCTTTGTGACTGGGCGGCAAACAGCATTTCCATAAACTGAGAAAAGGACTACTGTGCAGAACCAATACACACAATCTGACATCGCCTGGATGGCTTTGGTTTTTTGGGGGAGCAAAGATGCACAAGAGTGTGATTATCACAGTGGTCACGGTCTGTCACTGTAGACAGCGACGTACAACTGCAAAACTGGTGCTGCCTGATTCAGAGCGCTGCTAAGATCATTCACATCATCACCCATGGATGCAAATGGGCTCCGTGGAACCACAAGAGTCTCAGGTTTCCCACCGTGTTTTATCTATGAAAGGCCTACAGCAACAATATAAAGATCTCGCAGATATTTTCACTTTGCACTGTCCAGCACTACTGACACTCAAAGAAAAGTAACATAAATAAATGGCCTCATGTCTAAAGGCACTGTAGGTTAATTATTAGCCCTCATCAATTAGCAACAGCATTAGCAGCTGAACTGCAAATTACACTGCACCATGAGGAGGTCTTCTAAAACTATCAATGTAAGAGTCATCAACAAGATTTTTATGAATGCCTGGCATCATTGGCTCACTGGTGCACTGACTTCAAAATAAAAGCACCTAAAACAGAGATTTACAGTTTTATAAAAGTACAAAATAAATAAATAAAAGCAGTCACTACCATGCATTACACCGACATTACATTTCCTTTACGTGTGATGATCATATCATTTTTATGTTCAGGCTCTACAATCTGTGAACGAGGTGGAGTGCTATCTGCACGTGACCCTAAGCCTTTAGCCAGAAGTTCAACATAGCTACCATTGTTGGTTTTAAAGTGTTATGGGTTGGGTTTTATTACTTCTGTCAAAACATCAGAAGCTGTCCAGCCAGGCCAGGTTCGTGACTGGGAGTCCATCTAACAAGGAGCATTTAACACAGAGATCAATAGGATACCTGGCAAATAGTGTATATGTAGGCCAGAAAGAGAGCGAGAGGGAGGTGTATATGAGAGGACAACTGTCAGGAGTGTGTGCATTTGCTCAGTGTGGTGGGTTGGGTTGGGTTGGGTTGGGTGTTGCATTTTGTGCAAAATCAGCAAAAGAAGAAAATGAAATCAGGTTGTAAAAGAAAAACCCCGCGTGGCGCTACCTTTCATTTTATTGACTTGTCACGTGTTTCTATTTAAATTCTATTTCTTTAGGATTCTATGGAGACGTTATTTCGAGGTTGTACGCGTGCAGCAGAGCGAGAGTCTCTCTGTGTGTCTCACCTGTACATGGAAGTAAAATACCGAGGGAAAGAGTAAAAATAAAAATAAATCTACACTCTGTCACCTGGAAGTCTTAAGTGATCCAAACCCAGTTTAAAGCTACAGGTGGACCCGGCAGAATACCACAATCCAACAGCCGCAAGGTGTTAAACTCTTCTCACACACACACACACACACACACACAAGCTGCGCACAGAAACACACACGAAAAGCACATTCATTGTCACCGTATTCTCTGCTAGATTGCCTGTATCGATTTTATTTTATTTTTTTGGTTTTAAAGATAACAAGAGGCCAAGTCTCATATCAGCGCCGTCATCTTCGATCAAATGAGATGTGGCGTTTTGGGCACGTGTTTATTAAAAATCTATTTTTTTTTAAATCCGGGAATAACGCTATTTAATATTTTAAATTGATAATGGTCAATACACCACTGTGTAGCAGAGAGAGCAAATTAAATCTAATCAAAAACAACATGACGTGTAGCTTTGGATCTCAAATTAAACTCTGCGTAAGTCGTTCAATAATACACTAAATAGTAACGTGTGTGTGGGGGGGGGGGCTAGAGAGACTGAAAAGTGAGATTTCTTTAAAAAAATAAATGAATAAAGACAACTTAAAGCCCACCTGTGACGAGACATCACATTATAATCCACTGACCGCCAAAGCATTATGTAAACCACTATGGCTGCATACTAATCAACGCGAGGCCCTAATAAAAAGAAACACACACACATTCATATTGTAAATGTGGGACTGTCTCACACAGTCGTGGCCTTCAACGTGTAGCCTGTGTGCGCAGACTGCCGAGAGCAGGAAAACATACACGGGAGGTTGAAAATAAATGGCAAAGCAGCTGGTGAATGTTGCAGTGGGCCTTCAGCTGCAGGAGAGAGTCTTGGACCTAAGCGGCAGGGGAAAAACAAAAAGGAAAGAAAAGGAGGGTGGAATATGCTCCCACGCGCCGCATTCAAACGTTGTGGGCCTGCATGTTTTGAATGTTAAGAAGAATTGTTTTTCATGCCTGCTGTCTGCTCTGTTTTCCTTCTCCTGCCGCTGCAGCACAACAGATCCGAGGCCCCTGGACTGTGCAGGCTTCCAGTGGTCCGACGTGCTACAAAGCCAGGTATTTGTGTTCATTAGCACCCGGATCAACAGACTATCAAGGCTGTTTAGAGATCAAGACCAAGTGCAATTACTGGCAAGAAGCAGGATCCTCGACATGTTTAAGTATTTTCACAAGGTAGCCCAATTAGCGTTTTTCTTTTCTTTTTTTCTTCCTTCTTCTTCTTCCCTTTTCTTTTTTTTGGTCTTCGTCTTAAACTTGTGCGGGAACTTGATCCCAGTGCACCAACCACGGAGCACGAGAGCATGCTAGAGTGTGATATGGTAATAACAAAAACATGGCTGCAAAATAAAATAACCATAACAGCTTTGGTTATTATTTGTATTATTCTTATTTGCTGCACGTGTGCTGAAACCCTCACTGGACATTTAATAATAATAATAATAATCCCATCACACAGCGATACTTGGGTTCTTAAATATATATTTTAAGAGGTGCCAACTCATTTGAAGTAAACACGTTGTTTTTCAAGTTGTGCACAAATATTAGATTTTTTACTTATTTATAGTAGCTTCTGTTGTTTAGTTTTAAGTTTGAATTATGTGTGGTGTAAAGATCGAGGGTCACGTTGAATTAAGAAGGCCAGTGCCATTGGCAATCAAGCATTCCCAACATAAAAACAACAGGTATATTTTGAAATAATTGTTTTTTTTTAAACTTGCCCTAAATAAAAAAAATAAATACAAGGCTAAAGGTGCCCTGGGTTGTCAGCTCTGCATTTTTCTCAAAACTACAAATCGAAAGTCAGTGTGGATAAACTATAACAAACCTATTAAGACACCTAAAAACCTATTAAACAAAAGCAAACGCCAACAGGCCCATGCATAAATCGTTAACCTGTTAAGCAGTCGTCTTTCAGATGCATCGTGCAGAAAAAAAGGCAGACTGACCCACTTAATTGGCAGGACGAAAGCAAAGTGCATTCATGCAGGAATAAAGAAGACGGTGTCAATAAACGCACTTCATGAATCAAAGCGCCAACAATAAACAAAATGTCAAACAATAAACACGGTCCATTTCCAACAACACAGTGCTCGTGTTCGCAAAACGGAATACATGAATTTTTCCCCCGTGTGACGCGAGCAGCAGAGTCCACTGAGCAGCAGCGCGGACGCTTTCCTGCACAGGACGCATTATTGATTGGCATCCCCTGGAGGAGGAACCAGTCCGCAGCAGTCCGGGGGACCCGGGGAACAAAACTAAAGTTTCCCGGAGAGCGAGATCTTCTGCGGCTCAAGCAGGATCGACAAAAAAAAAAAAAAAACTAACAAAAAAAAAAAGAAATCTGCATTAAAATATTGCTGTTTCTTGTCTAGATTTGGTTCCGTTTGCAGGCGAGTGAAAAGAGTTGCGCTCAGCAGCAGAGCAGCGCCACAGCGCCCACTATTTCAAAAGCCGGGAATATTATTTCACAAGACCTGGTACGGCTGTGCGTGTGTGTATATATAAATATATATATATATATATAAAGTTACTATCCATTTCGACAACTTTCTTGGTAACTTTCGGGAAACGAACCTGCGCCTCCGCTCAACCTCCGACATCCGAAAAGGACAAACTACGAAGCTCGAGCTCGGGTTTTTTTTGGGGGGGGACGGCGATGTTGATCTCTGGGCTTCACAGGAGCGCAAGCAGCTAAAAGCACCGGCGGCGCTTCTCATCGCACATGAAACTTTGTGACACCGGGGGAGTTTGTGAAGCCGCCGGAGCCAACGCGCCGTGAAGGCAGCGCGCAGCGAGCAGCCGGAGCGGGACGCGCCGCGTCTTCTAGCAGGGAAGAAAGTTAACTCCGGACAAAGCGTGGCCCCCCTCCTCTCTTAAGGATATGACAAATGACAAGGACACACCGGATCATCTACACAGCCAGGGGTTTGGAGCCGGCGGCTGGAAGCGATAAGAAGGGGGGGAAAAAAGGAAGACCTACTTTTGGCCAGTTTCCTCGCCCTCGCCTTGGATCTCATCTTGTCGGCTTGTAGATTCCTCTCGTCGTCCTCCGTGAGCCCAGAAGCAGCAACAACACTATCTTCATCTCACCAGCATTGTCAGTTTGGACACCTTCGCACATGCGCACAGCCCATTCAATCTGACACCCTCGCCGGGGCCAAAAAACTTTCCAATGTAATCATCATCATCACTTTTTTTTTTTTTGTCCTATCGTCTCCCCTTTAGATCACTTATCTCTTCCCCTCCTCCTCTTCCTCCTCCTCCTCCTCCTGCTCTCCCCGCACCCTCTCACCTTCCGGGGGGGGGGGGGGGGGGGGGGG
>JAVQJF010125527.1:0-12687 GCA_036023855.1 Gadopsis marmoratus | reverse complement strand
CAGAACCAGCATCACTGTTTCAGCAGTTTGAGCTACAGAAGCTCTTCTGTTGGATCGGACGGGCCAGCCTTCGGTGGGCCTTCGGTGGGCCTTCAGACAGCCCTGACCCTGTCGCCGGTTCAGCGGTTCTCCTTCCTTGGACCACTTTTGGTAGGTGCTGACCACTGCAGACCTGTAATATATCCGCACACATGCTTTTGCAAGCCAGGAGAGAAGAGGTGACAGTTTAGGGCCAGGTCTGGATCACTGCTAAATTGCACACGTGGAACTCATCCTGCAGCACTCTGGATCTCAAAACCTACAGTGGCCTTTGGTCAGAACAAGGGCGTAACCTGACAAAGCCCATTTTACAATCAGCGTAAAAGCTATGCGTCACCTTTTTTATGGAGCCAAAGGTCATTGATTGTTTGTCAGTTATAGTTTAACACTGTACGTACTGTAAAGTCCTTAAGCAGCAGAGCGAGAGTATTCAGGGCAGCCGTGACTCATTATGAATCATTATGGTTGGCCTGCATTAAACACAACATCTATTGTGTCTCCTGTTCTCTCTCTCTACATTTCTGTCCTCTAACTGGCTCTTTCTCCACTGTCTTCCAGTGTTTGCTTGGTCTGCGAATTTTCACCTCCGGAGTCCGTGTGCTGCCACGTTCCTAATCTACCGAGCTGCACTTGTGTCAGACGTGCATCACTTCTGCTACAAATATGTCGATTTACCATAAATTATATTTACGTTGGAGTGGAATGGCACGATGGCAGCGGAGTGAAGCTCCACCGTCAGCGGCTGAATCAATGTGTGTGTCTCTACGTGAGAAGGAGAGCGAACACAGCTCAGTCAGTCGAAGATGTCTAAAACCTGTCAATCCACAGTGTTGTTTAACAATTCCCCCTGCGTCAAAGCTGACCGCTCCAGCTTTACTGGGGCTTAAGGATGGAGACGTCAGTCATTCGCTCATCCTGCACGGTTGTCCACGGCTAGATTTTGATACCTGCTGGCCAGATTACTTTGAAATGCTATAGGGTTATTGATGCTCCGCAGAGGATGATTTCTAGGGATTTGGTAACCTCTGACCTTCCATCCAGCACCATCTTTATGTCAAATGTTCCTCTCAGCCGACACTTTTATTCATGACAAGGTATCTGCCAACATGACAAGGTATCTGCCAACTTTTACAATGGATGTCCCCGGTTCCCAGGGGATGAATTGAGATATTTTTGATTTTAAAATCCTCATGTACGCTGAATTATCAAAATCTTCTGGGCAGATTGCATGAAGTGTTCATTCCCAAGCCCCCAGAAAAGAGGTTGAGTCCTTCACACTTTGGAGTTTTGATGAGTCAAATTTGCAGCGCATTCATGCTCCCAAGGGGATAAAGCATGGATACCGGACTCAGATGCCACCCACCTTCTTGAATGAAAATAGCTCACCGAATGCATACACCAAAACGGTTTTGTAGCAGGTCTGTGCCACTGCACCATCTGCCTCTTCCCGTTTGTCCCATAGACTTTACATTGGCGCCGCACAAATAAGAATAGCCTTTTTGGGCCGCTGGGGATTTTTCCATTTTCCAGCGACGGAGCCGCATCCAGCTGTACCGTCATCAAAGAGGGGCGAGACTACAAATGAGGATAATGGTGCAAACTTCCAGACAGTCTGTCTTCAAGGCCATTCACGGTGTGCAGAAGTAGATGTGTGACGAAGTTTTAAATCCTGCCTACTTTTCTCACCCACCCTTTCCCCACAAAATCAACACTCACTGGTTTATTTCATGGTGATTGTAAATTTCAGACACTTTTGAATCAACTTCCATCCTTTTGCGGCATCACTGACTGAGGTGTAGTGTATGAGTAGTCTGTCAAAGGCGAAGCATTGTGGAATTTATAACAAAACGTGGTGTGCATGCTGCGGACTTTATGTTATATGTATCTTTGAGGGCATTATAAGTGCTCAGGTGTTGGGAAAGTTAATTTAATGGAGTAGGTAGCAAACATGGCGGGCGAGGAGATTTTTTTGTCCGGTGCCAGTGTTCTTGCAATGTTTTAAATATTCAGATATCAACTCGCACATAGCCGAGCCGGCATTTTCCCTGAAGTGTCTCCAGGTCTTGAGGCGGGAAATTGGCGGCACAGATTTCCCTGAATATCGATTCCATGTTCCAAATTCATGCACGATGGGATGGGACTGCACGTGTGAGCGGGGCGTCGCACACATGCGTGGGAAGTAGTCGTGCAGCGGATCACAAAACTCACGGATCGGAGTCACGGATAATTTTTCAGATTAAAAAAACAAACAAACACAAGACAAAATCAAGAGCGAGACACGATTGTCGATCCCTGCGCTTCTTTCCCTCTTGCAACGTGCATCCCTGATTGGTTGGGATTCAACATGCCACAGATCATCTGCGATCCGTTGCACCACTAGTGCGAAGGTAGAGCTGCCCTCACCACAGGTTGCCCCACCAGGCCTAGTCTGAGTGTGAGCGATGCTTCGGACTTGTGTGTGTCGTTAAGCTGATGACATTTACGGAATGAGACGCCGGGTGATTGATGCACTATGACGTTGGGAAGGAGTGTGGCCCGCAAATCACATTTTACTGCAGCAACACACACACACAGATGCAGACGGATGGCATGCAATATAGGGCACCCTATCTTTTTGATGCGGTCGTATATTCCCATTGGTTACCCTGCCAGTGGAAGGCAGCAAATGCTCTCCTCTCTTCCAAGACGCTTCCCACATCCTCCCACAGGGTTAGTTATAGTTTCAACAGATTCAGGTCCCAGGTTACGGCAACACCTCCTACCTGTGAGGTCAGCTGGGCAGCAGAGGGTAAAGGTCACGAAGTGCTTAGTGCTGTGAACTGTGGGACTAAAGGGCTGTTTACTTTGTTTATGCGGTACAGATGCATTTTATCTCCACCTAATGAACCCGGACAGGCCCGTGGGTGTGTGTTCTCTGCTCTCACTACCAATCTTTTTCCAGAAGGAACAGTGGCAGAAATTAAGAAAGGACAAGTGAATGAGGAGAGGCGATCAATGGGAGCAAAGTCTTGCTATTAACGTTACCCGAGCTGACGGCGATTACTGAAGAAGTGGCCACAATGAATTAATTATAGAGCCAGTAGCAGAGCTCATTCATGACTGCCCTGCTTAAAACACTATAGGCTTGTCAGGTTTCGCTTTACATTAAAAGTACATGTCAATAATTGCACGTACTGTTTGAATGTTTTTAAGAACCCATGTTTCTGGTGATATTGAAAGCCGGTAACCAGGCTGTGTGCATAGTAGAGCTCCCAAGATCACATGCTTATGGTTTGGCCAAGCTTCTGCACGGCCAGTCGGCTCGGCGGCTGTGTGTAGAAAGGATAAAGTAGAGTTTAACAGGCCTGTAGGAGGAGAGGGTGCGACAACGCTTCTTTAATGTGATAAATGCACGGCGCAGACAATAAATTACAAGGTAAGCATCATGTTGTGACCTTGAGAGTCCCATTTTCTGTAATTGCGAGACGATAATGAGATAATACATCAACATCCCAAGAATAAAAAGGTTTTAAGTCAAGATCGTGCTGTAATGACGCAAACAACAAATTTCGGGGTAACCTAGATCGACCCGGCTTCCGTGATTCACTGACCCGAAGCATCTCGTGTTGTCTATAAATCCGTGTAAAGCAAGAAAGAGAATTGATTTCAAACTGTAAAATGTGTTGCCTCCCGTAGTAGTCGAGCTTGCAGTTTTGCTCACCGTGTGAATAAACTGTAAAATGCTGGAGTAAAATATGGGTTAGGGAAAGAAATAAAGCAGGCGTCTTTGCTCCAGTGGGACTCACCCTGCTTCTCCACCGTCACTTTTTCCTCTTCCTGTCCACGTTTCTCCTTGTCTTTCTGTACCCCCACTCTCTCTCAGCCTCTTCCTGTTCTTTCAGCGAGGGTGGCCAAAGTGCAGGAATCATCAGAACAGCCCGTGTGCAGCTGACTTCTATTCAGGGCTATAATGGCTGACGCTGTGTGCAGCTGAGCCCCATTCAAAGCCAGAATGGCTCCTCCGCGTACAGTTGATTTCTTCCAAGACGCCCAGTTCCGCCACTTGAGCCGTCTGCAGTTCAAAGCAGGTTTTTTTTTCCCTCTTCTTCTCCCCCATCGTGCTCTCCCTCCGTCTGCCCTCCTTCACCTCCTCTCTCCCGACAGATTTCTAAAGTTGATGTTTCCTACGAGCCCGACGTGTGCGATGGATTGTGCCTCTAAACCCTTTTTCTTGGCTGCTGTGAATAAGCCTCTCATCTGCTCCGGAGTACCTCTTTGCTCATTGGGAATGATTAGTGTGATCATTATTAAAGCAATATCTTGCGCCGTTTCTCAGTTCGGATTCTTCCGTTGGTACACTTCCATGTAGTACACAGCGGTGTGCCTGAATTTTGGCAGCAGTGTTGCCTCAAATCGAACATGGCTGTTGTGCATTTACCGAAAATGCCAATCGCAACATTTGACCTGCTTCTTCTTCTTCTTCTTTTTAATGGCGAGTTGCAGCTGGGCAGAGCGTTATCGCCAACATCTGACCGCGATTGTCATCCGCCAAAATATCTGCCAGCATGTTTGCTCCCTTGACATCACTTCAATTTAATAAAAAAGCAATTCAACAATCGAAATCGAAACAATTATGGTGTGTTTCAGTACACCAAATCCCTGAATTTTCAAAATTGCTGTTAACACTTAATTTTGCAGGCCTAGAAAATCCCCAAAGTTTAAAACAGACACACTTGTTCAGTGGTTACTCTCTCAATGAATTCACTTAAATTAATCGCTAGGCTAGTCAGCTGAACATGCCGCATGTATGAAGAACTAAATGGTCGCCTGTCTCACACTTGGCACCTGAACGCATCACGATGGACTGAAGCTGCCGCTCTGCTAACACCAAACCACTTAGGTCTTTCTAGGAAACGGCAAATATTCACAGTTGTAAAAGCTGGAGCAGGCGACTATAACATTACATTAAAAAGTGCTTGTGATTTTTATGTAATATCGATGGATCATTTCAGCTCTTATCATAAGTGGTAATTGCAGGTTTGTATTTTAATAGAGCACGAAGATTTTTAGAGTAAGAGCTTTTCTCCTGGAATCCAAACTTGTTGTCTTTTTCAGTAAACAGAAAAATTGCTCAGCCCTGCACACACACACACTCACACACACACTCACACACACACACACACACACACACACACACACACACACACACACACTGGATGGTCAGCCTCGCTGAAACAGTGCTTCGATTTTCAGGAACAACCACTGGTGTCTGTGTTCGGCTTGTCTTTCTAAATTAGCTGTCTATTGGTCTGCTTGTCCCGCTTCTCTCTGCCTTTCTGCTCCTCTTGGTCTCATTCAGACCGCAGCCAACTTTCGTTTTTGCCGTCGTGCTTTTCCTTTTTCCTTTTTATTTCCTGAAGTGTGCTACGTGTTCGAGGCGTGCCCATCTCGCCTGCCTTTCCCCTGGCCTCCCTGTGTTTGCGCCCGCTCCTCCAGGACGTCGTGTTCGGCGTTTGTATAGCGCGCGTCCTCGAGCAAGGCCTGACATTTGCTGCACTGCGATGGGGGTGGCAGAGGTGAAGCGACTGGACTGTAGCGTGGAGGGAGATAACACGGCGGCAGAGGGACCGGGCTGCATTACTAATGAGAGCTCTCTGACCCAATGTACCTGCTCCAACAAAGTTTGGGTTCAGACATATCCCAGCTGGAGTTTTTTTTTTTTTTTTTTTATCTGACTCTGAGTGCCGACTTCCTGAAAGTGACAAATTCATTGTTTGCAAGCAGGCGTTATCTTTCGGTTGGAGAGGCAGATTTCCCCACAGAGCCCGGCTCTCCACAGACCAGAAGGCTTTAGAGAAAGCTGTCGTTTCAGTCCCTCTTTCTTCCCCGTCGCCGTCCGCACAGGGAGCTAGCTACACTGAAACATGCTCATCGCAATCTTTCAGGGCCCAAAGTGACACCTTCAAATTGCTTCTTTTGTCTGAAAACCCAAAGACTGTTAATTTCCTGTCCGAAATGACAAGGAAAAGCAGCAAATCCTCACGTTTAAGGAGCCGGAAGCAGCAAAAGTTTCACATGTTTGCTTGGAAAAACTAACTGAAACGATTAATCGATTTATTAAAACAGCTGGCAATTTTCCTCCATTTGATTAATGCGTGGTGTGCGTCAGCCATTCAGTGAAACTAGTCAGAAAGTTGTTTAGTTAAAACGTAACTGCAGCTGTTTTAACGAAGAGGAGGTCTGTGCTTGTGTGCAGCCTATTTACCTAAAGAATCAATGGACAAGGGACTGGACTGATGGAGCAACAGATGGATTTGGCAAGTTAATGTGGAATTTATCGTGTGTGTGAGAGAGAGAGAGAGAGAGAGAGAGAGCTACAGAGCACTGCATGCATGCACACAGCATAGCAACATTACACAATCCCCCTGGTCAATGTGGCGGTTTACTCAGCAACACTTCTCATGGTGTTTATTTCAGTCTGAGATTGAGCTATGTTTGTAGTGTGTGTGTGTCCGTCCTGCATGTTTGGGCATGCTGCCTTCCTACCTCACCCTTCTGACGCTAAGCAGCTTTAGCTTCATCACCATCTGTTCAACCAGTCTGTGTTTGTGCACAAAGACTGCCTCGCACACACACACACACACACACACACACAGAGCACAGCTTGTGTTCAGATCCCAGCCAGTCAGCGTTGCGCTGTCTGCAGCAGCAGCCAGGGGTGCTGTTTTGTTTAGCTGTGAAATGGGTGCTTTCACATCACCATGGAGGTTGTGCAGTGAGTGTAATTTACTGTGGGATGGGAAGCTCACAGAAGGCTGCAAAGTTGTGTGTGTGTGTGTGTAACTGCTGTGGTTTCCAGTTCACCCATCGGACAGGGACGAGATGAAACGCCACAGAAACACACGGAGGTGAAAGAGCAGTATGTACTCCCTCGCTTTTTATTCCCTCCACTTCAGACCCAGTGAACCTGTGACTCTGGGGGGTGAGAACTGGGTCACCTTGACACATGCCATCATCAGAGCTGGAGTTGGTAGCATTGTAACCGAGGCAGCAGGCGGCAGCGGCTGGGCGTCAACATTCAAACACTTTTGCTGCCAATCAGAAAGTGTGATAACGTCAATGTTAAGCACCACATTCAAAAGCACAACATCTTTCCTGTTAACAAAGTGCTGCATATGTTAGACGTTGTTGTTCTACAGCTGCTTGCGTTAAAGACGGCATTTGCAGTTTGAGGACTTTGGGACCGTTTTGTGACAAAGAATAAGATTTTGTGTAGGAAAACATGTTCATATCTGAGTTTCACACCAAAAGCACGAGCGCACACAGTTGCATGGAAGGAAAGCACCGCAATGTAAATCATCACAATATACATTTGCTAACCTGATTTGCCCTCTCTGATATTTTTTGCCATGCTTGAGGGTTTTTTTTTTTACCAGGTAAATCTGTCAATTCAGAGACACAGAAAATTAAATTAACTTTCCGCCTGTGATCGTGGAGGTCAGCGTATGCTGCAGAACCTGATGGAAAATCTATGACACACCACTCTCTGGAGATAATAGCCGTGCTTTGCACCTTGTCACAGTGTTTTCTCAATTTCAGCTGGCTATCTACTACTCTGATACCTCTGAAAACATTTCAAACAGTACCCTGCCTCGTGCCTGTCCTGTATTACAGACACACACACTGTATGATGACCTCACGTCCTAATAGTCCCCATCGTCAAACATCATCATCAATGTTCAATACCTTCGTGACGGCTAAATGTGTGTCTTCCTACATTATGAATCTGTCACATCACAGTTAAGTGTGTGCGTTCTGACCTGTCAGGGTGTTTCCCTGCCCTTCACACAGTGCATGCTGGGATAGGTTCCAGGAATAAGCAGGTGTAGAAGGTAGATGGATGAGAGTATGTGCCTGCTGCCGCCAGCATGTTGGCCTAGGTGTCTATTCTTACACCAGCTCGCCTCCCTCCTCGCTGCTGCTGAGCCTCGTCACGTTATTCCACAGCATGCACGGGTCAGCTCAAAGTGCATCTGTGTCCAGGAGCTGCTGTACTGAGGCAGCATCTTCCTGCCGTGTTGCACTGTAACACTGACCTGCTGCCTTGTTAATTCCAACCCGCAGCCCTTGAGTGGTAGATGTTTATAACATTGACTGAATGGGATAATGCACTCACTCCACAGGAGGGATGAGACAACGTGTGAACTGTTCAACCTCAGCGAGCGATGAGAACCGGCTCCTCTGCACGCTGCACACAGTGGTGTTGTTTTTGCCTCTTGGGTCAGCATCTTAGCATAGCTCTGATGCATCCAGCAGCAAGAGGGAAGGGTAGTAGCATATTTACTTTGCTTTCTTCATTTTCAACCAGGGACTGGCAAAATTATCTACTTTCTTTCTGCGATATCAGTTCAGTTCATGTCATTGTGTGGCCTTCCAGTTGCCATGATCAATATATTTTATATTAATAATGGATCAAATGACAATGTGTGTGTGTGTGTGAATGGGGTCACTCGTACTGATGAACCCACAGAGAAGCACCACCCGACCCACAGTTCCCCTCAGACCTACGGAGCGTGTTGTCATCTTTCAGCTCGCTGTTTTGGCGTGACGTCCCACAGCTTTGCGGCTTTGTTTCATCTGGCCTCTCATCAGCTGTTTGCAGGACTAAAGCTCTTAAGAATGTGACTGTAGCTGCTGTAGGTGGAAACGTTCCCCACGTTAACGCTGTATGGTAGTGATGTGTGTTGTGTTTGCAGCTTGTTTCGGCTGCCCGCTGTGCAGCAAAAAGATAAACATCAGTTATTGCAGCTTTTATGGTTGGGATGAACAGGTACAACAAACATGTTAAATGTTTATTTTTTCCCCCCTTCTGTGTTGTTCAGGGGTCCGTTCAGCGTGGTGAGAAGATGCATCAACAGAGAGACGGGGCAGCAGTTCGCTGTCAAAATCGTGGACGTGGCCCAGTTCACCTCCAGTCCTGGACTCAGCACAGAGGGTAAGACCTCCCAACCTCTCGCAGTGTCTCTCCGTTACGTCTCGCTGCTGTTTGCAGCTGCTCGTGAATGTAACTAATGCCGGCCTTACGCCAAACCAATCTCCAATGTTGGAATAAAATCGAGCGTTTTGCTGCGGCCATAAACTTTTTTTCCTCCTCTAAAATCAAAACACGTTTAATATTATCAGAAGCTATTAGTCTGGGCTCATGCAAACGCCGAAGTTCAGAACGTTGTCAACAACCGATAAGTGCGCTCACTCCAGCACCCAACAGGAAGCAGCGAAGCGGGTATATAGAAAACATGGAGGCGCAGGAACTTGGCTGTCTTTGACCGGGGAAAACAAGGAGACACTGGTGGGGTTGTGGAATGAACAAGACGTGTCCTACAGTTATTCTTGTACATTTCCACCAGGAGCAAGATGGGAAAGAATCTCAAAAAGGAATCGAGTTGTAGTCTTGCAAAAAAAAAAATAAGATTCCCAGCCGTTGAAATCTGTTTAAATGTGAGAGTGTGTCAGACTTTAGTCTTTTCAAAGTCTTCTTCTGTATGGCAGACATGGAGATAATTGCTTTTTGACGCTCTTTTATTCCTCCCACTCTGTTGCACACTACGAGTTGGTGAAGTGCACTGGAGAGGTCAGACGTGTGAGCGCGTGTTTCTTTAAACCACCGAGCGCTGCCACCCGTTCACTGGGCAGTTCCCCCCAGTTCAATCACAGCCTTCTTCTGTTGTCTTTGGCCCGTTGCATTGAAGCAGTTAATTATTAATCCGCGGCGAGGGCACCTTGAGAGTAATTGTTTGGCAAAGAGGCGTGCTATCCCTCCATCCTGCAGAGATTTAACTTGGGTATATTTGAAGAAAAAAAACACACCTTTCCAATCAGAATGCGTGCATAATGCTGAAACAGCAGCAGGGAGACACCTTTCGAGTATGCATCGTGCATTTAAACATTTAAGAAACACATCATTCTTATTGCAACTTTATTATTAATTAATGGGACTGTTGTTCCTGTATGTGCAAAAAATATAGTATCACTATACTGAGCATACATTTTGCACAAAGTAATGATTAAAATACATCCAGACTATTAAGGCAATTTAAGAGACTATTAAAAAAAAAAAAAGTACAGAAGGTCAACAAGACGAGCACTACTCAACCTTGTAGTTTTGTTGCGTTGTACAGAGTTTTATTATACAGGCGCTGGTGTGTCGCTAATCCAGAGAAAGGCTGCTGAGTATGGTCTAGACGAATCAGGCAGCGGTCCTATCAGATATCTCCCACTGGCAGCAGGAGCAGTGGAGGCAGGGGTGGAGAGATTGAATTAAAGATGTTTGGATGGTGGGGTGGAGTGGTGGGGCACGCCAGGACAGAAACCATTAGATGAACTGAGGAGGCTGAAGAGAGATTTTAAACGGCTGCACAATTCTGTTAGAGAAAGAAAACCAGACGGCTTTACTACGGCCCATATATCGAGCAGGTATTTTTAGAAAGCAGCGAATAACTACAACACCTACACGTTCGCTTACTGCTGCGTCGCTGCGTGGAGGGATGTGATGTTGAAACAGAACATGGGCCGAGAGTTTCACAGTACAGGCAGAGGCAACTGTAGTGTAATGTTTAGATTTAATGCTAAGCTAGGCTAAACACGGGCTTCTTGCACCCAGGTCTGTACTTAATTAAACAGGCACGAGACTGATATCAATTTTCTCATCTCACTTTCAGAAAGACGCCAAATAAGCGTGGCTGCCAAAATGTTGAGCGGCTCCTTTTTAAATGTTTATTGTAAATGAATGCATGCAATGAATGTTTTGTTATATATCTGGACAATTATTGGATGGATTGTCCCGAAATTTGGTTCAGACATTCACGTCCCCCTCAAAATGACACGCTCAAATAACATGGCGAACATCGGCATGTTAGCATTGTCGTGCATGCTAACGATAACTATTGTTACCAAGGTGTATGCTAGCCAGCTGGCTAGCTAGTTATTGGTCAGCTAACATTACCCAAGCAATCATAGCTCCTAATGTCTCACACTGAGCGTGAAGTATGGGCCGACGAACCACCACGCGTGTCTCGGCCACCTTTATATACAGATTATAGGATGGATAGGTGAAGGTGATTGTAGCAGCATTAACAGACAGACATCCCACACAGATATTTCCACTTCTGCAGACATACACTTTCTTCTTTCTACCAGATTCCGGGCAATTCCCCTCCACGAGTCGTTGCACATTTGATTGTCTTGACCAATCTCGTCACGTCTTCAAACACGGCGTCCATTTTGGTCCTTCGGTGCATGTAGCAGCATGGCGGGTCACAAAATGTTCTTAGGCGCGTCGACGCGGGAAGTTTAAACCTTCTGCTGGACTCCGCCTCTACAGTATGCCGAGGCCTTCGGAGAGCGAGGGAGAGCGACCGGATGTCTTCTCGTGAAAAGTAGTGACTTGACGGATCACAGCAAACTCCTAAATGAGCGTTTTTTCATTGTAGCTTGTCTAACAGTGCACCGCCACCATTTCTCTTCACTGCCAGTATTTATGTCACACTTATTTGTGTGTGGCTGCATATGTGTGTGTGTGTGTGCACTCGTATGCTACATGGTCTGCACGCTCCCCAGTCATTTATATCCAATCACAGTCCCTCCTCGGCGGCGCTCGGGAATCCATCAAACTGTGCCTCTCTCCCTCCCTGCAGGCAGACGCCAGCCGGCCTGTTCTCGCTGTTGATTCGTTTTTATTTTCCCTCGTTCTTGTTGCCTTTTTAGAAAAAAGCAGAGCGGTTTCACATGAGCGGGCAGCCGAAACGCAGCCCCACAGCAATCAAGCACACACCCTCGCAGATCTCAGACCAGGGGAAATGGGTCAAATGGTTCGTGTCTTGGCAACGGATTGGCCAGCAGGGGCCTGACTCAGAGACACACACACACCAGCTTGTTTCTCGTCAGCCTGTCCGGAGGTCCGGCTGACGAGTAGGTCAGCCCTCTGAGGGGATGAGAGAGCAGAGCCAGCCAGAGAATGATCAGAATTCATCATGTGCCGTCGCCTACTCACTTCCCTCTGCCTCCTCTACTCTCATGTCTCCCTCTCTCTCTCTCTCTCTCCCTTTTCTCCTCTGCATGTCTGCCTTTCTCCGTTTCCCTCTGCTCTACATTTCCCCCTTGTTTGTCTCTTTTTTTTACCTCCCCCGTCTTTCCTTCCTGTCTCCTGTCTTCCTAGTCCACACTCATAAGAGCTCCATCACTGTGTTTGTGTGTTTCCTTTTTGTTTTGACATCTTGTCCTGACCTGTCTGTAAAACGGCTGTCGGCTCTCTCACACACCTACTGCACAGCTCTGTGTGGTGCATCTGTGGCAGCATGGCCTCGCTGCACTGCAGGCTTTGACTCAGAGCAGGAGGAGCAGGGACCACTGTAGACATCACATCTGATTATCACCACCTCTGTCGCTCTGTCGCTCTCTGTCTCTCTGCCCCTCTCTCTCTCTCTGTCTCTGTCTCTCTGCCTCTCTCTCTCTCTGTCTCTGTCTCTCTCTCTCTCTCTGTCTCTCTTTCCCTCTCTCTCTCTCTCTGCCTCTCTGTCTCTGTCTCTCTGCCCCTCTCTCTCTGTCTCTGTCTCTCTCTCTCTCTCTCTCTCTCTCTCTGTCTCTCTGTCCCTCTCTCTGCCTCTCTCTGTC
>JAVQJF010125509.1:0-17012 GCA_036023855.1 Gadopsis marmoratus | reverse complement strand
TACTTATTGTACAGTGTCTCCAGTCATTTCTCCCCTGAAGAATCTCGTGGATATGAGAACGACACTATAATGGATCGCACGGGTCCAGGTTTCATATTTGCCTGCCCTGAGGAATGTATGACAGGCTGAAGATACAAATCATATCAGGTAGTCGAAATAGTTTTGGTTTTGTGGGAATAGATGTATTAATTGATTAGGCACTTAAAGGGACAGTACATATGTGACACTATGTACCCTGATAGAGCACTGAGGGTCAAACCTGATCAGCTTTATAATTTCATATATTTTTATATTGCTGTTATAAAGTCTGTACTGGCCTTGATGTTATTGATTTCAATAAATAATCTATGAACAGTATTTATTGGCGCTTTCATCCATTTGATATTTTGTTTTGGCTGTTGAGCAGAAACAATGAGTTGATTTAACTATTTTGACAATCGATCAAGCGCTCTGTTTCCAGCTTTTCAAATGTGAATCTGATGCTTTTGTTTGTCATGCGTGATAGTAAATTGAATATCTTATATAATATCTATAATATCTATCTTTTGCACTTGTCAGCTAAAAAAGCCATTTGAAAACATAAACTGGGGCTCTGGGAAATTATAATGGGCATTTTTGACTATTTTCTGACCTCTTATAGACAAACAAATGTATCAAGAATATAGTCGACAGATTTATTAATAATAACCAAGAGTAGAAGCTGTAGTTTGATGAATGTGAGGTTTGTATATTAGTTGTTTTCCTTGAAGACAGGCTCATGAATGCATGAATGAATTGCAGATGATGAATTAAAGGAAATGGCTCTTCCACGCAAGGCAGGGCTCAAAACTACTTATTTGCTAAAAATGAGTCGCGATAAATTGGAGGTGATGGGAAGGCAAGCGACGGGAAGTGATGGGGAGGGGAGGGGTGGGGTTGGGTTGGGGGCGCGAGGGTTTATGGACGCTCGCGAGAAGACGGATGCTGAGGCTGTCAGCGTCGGAGACAGACTCGCATTCAGACGGACTGGGATGTGAGAGAGCCCGATGAGATGGAGTCCTTCATCCATCTTTACCCGAATCTGATCGTGAGTCGAGTCCTAATTTATTATCTTACTATAGCTATATGTCTTTTGTTTTTAAATGAACCTGCATGGTCCAGTCCTATTCCCACACGGAGCCTGCGCAGGTCAAGAAACATGCCATTACGCTGTTAACTGTGATATTTCATGAATAGTGTTCAGGTAAAATGTATTATTATTATCCATTTTAATTAGAATCTAAACATTATGTGCAACATTTGAGGTATTTTACGGGCGGATGGGCCTGTATATCAGGGCGATGCGGTTGGAGGTACTCCCCCTCCTCCCTCCTCCCTCCTCCTCCCATCCTCCTCCCATCCTCCATGTCTACATCAGCTCCGTGGGATCAATATATGCAGGGGTAAAAACTGTGCACAGGACGGGTTAAATTACAAATGGTGCTGCTTTTTGTTTTACTTCAAGGCTTTGTTGGCTTTAATTGCCATTCCGACGAAAGGCCCAGTGTAAGCAAGCAGCTGAGTGATTCCTATTCCTCAGTGATGTGAAGGGCACAGTGGAGGGATAGATGAGCAATAGCCCTGGGTAAATGGGCTTTAAAAAACTCTGACTCTGTGTTGTTCAGTGCTGCTGCCTGATTATTTCATGCTCCAGTTAGATGTGCGTTATGTTCATTGCTTTAGGTAAGGTGTTTTTTGTCCCCCCCAAAACGACATTTCTTTTGATCTAGACCTTACTGCCTTTTGTCAGCTTGTAAGGATGGACTGGCACAGATGGAGGCAGCTTGACTATTGTAACTCATGAATATCAGTGCTTAGTCAAGCTGAACGTAACTGATGAAGATGATGAGTGACAGATATTAAGCTATAAATTAGCTGACATTTATTCATTTCATGTGATATGTGTATGGGCATGTTTGAATTTGAATATATAGATAACCATGGATCAAGGAACTGCGCAAAACCTGCATACAAATGGGGTGGCACTTCTGTTATGTACATTTTTAAGTGACCTATTTGTTTAATTGATCAAGTCCAAAAGGTGCTACATTATTTAAGGATTGCAACTAGCATTTGTTTTTACTATCAACTGATCTGCCAATTATTTTCTTGATAATCAATTAAGCGTTTTCTCTATACAATGTCAGAAAAAAGGTAATAATGACACAGTTTCCCAAGGTGAAGAGTCCTAGGTGAAATCTTCAAATGTCTTGTTTTGTCCGACCAACAGTGAAAAATCCAAAGATATTCAGTTTGTTCTCATAAAGGACTACGAAAGCAACCAAATATTCACAGTGGAGAAGCTGGAACCAGTGATTATTTGGCATAGTTGCTGATGATCAGTTTATTAATTGACGAATTGTTTCAGCTCAAATTATTTGGTGATATGTGCAGGACAGTGTGAGACAGTGTGTGTTCATATCACTGCTGTGTCCTCCCAGAACTTAGGCTGTGATAATTATTAAACAGAAAGCCCAAAAGCAATTGCGTTATAATGATTAGTCCAGATGATTGGTTTAACTTCAAAGACTAACATGAAAACATGTGTAGAGCAAGAAAATGGTCTGAAGAGCTGAATTTGCTCGTAGTCATTATTAATTGTGTGTCTTGTTTGATGTTACAGGATCTTGGGAGCCAAGCCAAGATGTGACCGTCACAGCGCATCATAGTTTGGATCTCTCCAGCCTCTATTACACTTGTTCCTATAGCAACAGAAATACCAGAGTGTCTGAAAAAGTCCTAATTCCCACAATGCAGTCCTCTAGCTGCTCCTCTCAGCCTCCAAAGCCACGGCGCTTTGACGTCAGCAGAAGGACCAATACCTCAGCTGGACCGAAGTCTCATGGCCCTGGTTTTCAGAGGGAGGATAAAAACATGAACACGATCACCACGACCTCCCCACGCCAGGCTACTAAAGGCCCCACTGCACCCACCAGAACCAGGGTAGGAGTGCAACCTCGAGCACCAGTAAGCCAGTCCAGGTTTAGCTTACAAAAACAGAGTTCCACCAT
The DNA here is from genome assembly GCA_036023855.1 of Gadopsis marmoratus. Taxonomy (NCBI): domain Eukaryota; kingdom Metazoa; phylum Chordata; class Actinopteri; order Centrarchiformes; family Percichthyidae; genus Gadopsis; species Gadopsis marmoratus. The sequence goes on along the minus strand of JAVQJF010125509.1, from coordinate 13,983 downwards.
TCCCAAATCAGCTAAGCCCAAACCCAAGAGTGCTCGTGCATCGGCGGCATCCAAAATTGCGCCAGTAGCTGCTCCTCCTCTGCTTCCCTCTGTTCTTCCTCTTGACCCGAATTGCAACGAGCCGAGCCTCCCGTGTCTGTGCTGCGATGGCCGCTCCCCACAGGACAACAACAGTATGTTTAACCATAACCACAACAACAACAACACCATCTCGCTCAGACAGCAACTGCAGCTACCGCCTCCTCCGGCCCCATTGCCCCAGAGGCAGGATGGGACAGGGGCCAAGGAGCAGCCTGAGCCTCCCTTGCAAGCACAGGCCCAGCTGGAGCCCTCTGCCTGCCCTGCTGCCAGTCTGGAAAATGAAGGCAAGAATGCAGATGAAAGCGCCGATCTGGACAACAAGAAAAATGTTAAAGTAGAGGAAGAAGACGATGAGGAAGAGAGCAGTGGGGATATTGATATTGATGATGATGAAGATGAGGCTGACAATGATGATGACGATGAAGATGATGACACCCTGGTACCCTCGTGCTGTGACTGTCCCCCCTCCCTCCTGGAGCTCTCACTCTCCTCCTCTACCTCCTCATCCTCCACTTCCATCAGCTCCTGCTCTGATCTGGAGCCTGACTGTGCAGATCAATCCTCCTCCATCTGCTCTTCCCATGACCAAGATAATGTATCCATCGCTCTGTCCCCCAAAGACCATTCTCTTTCACAAGCTCTTGAATGCCAGCCACCTTCTCGTTCACCCCCATCCCTTCCTCTCAGCCGCAATCCCTTCTCCTTAACATCACATTCCCCGATTTCCTCTTGCTCCCCAGATGAGGGATATCCCTCTGCCCTGGACTCTCCTTCTCCTGACTACTTAGGAGTAAAAGGTGATTCTGAGGTCAACAAATTAGGCTTGCTTGACTTTCTGGAATCAGTAGGGGAGTTTGGGAAAATGGAGCGCTTCAGCCAGGTGATCCAAGTGGCTCGTTGGGATCTGGAGGGGGAACAACACTGGGATGTTCTGAGGGATCGGCTAGATCACTTGGATCGCTTGGAGAAGGTGAACAGGGAAGTAAAACTGTCCTACATTGCCAGACTCCACGAGAAGGGATTTGATCTTGGAGATCTAGAAGAGCAGGATCTCTCAGATGTCATGGATGAAATGGGCAACATCGACATTCCCTGGAAGCTGTATAAAAGCCGTGCAGGAACGATGGGAGACTCTCAGGAGTTTTCAGATGCAGGGGTTGACCTCACTGCTCCATCAGACTGTGATGAACCTCTTGTTCATGATTCCCTCACCCCCTCTCCCATCGAGCCTCCACCTAGACCCCCCAAACCTCCAGCACGTCATGCCAGCGTGAGCTCTGACCTCCACACCTACATCAATATCAGCAGGGAGACCACCTCCATGGCTGTCTCCACTTCTCCTACATTGTCTACTTTCACTCCTAACTCCTCATCCCCAACATTCACCACTTTTAGGTGTGAGAAACCCCTACCTCCATCGCCACCATCTGTTCCTCCTCTCCCCACCTCTAAACCAGTCCCTTACCTTACCCTATATACTACTCCTTCTCCATCTCCATCTATCCCCACCCCAACTCCTCCCATTCCTCCCCCTCGGAGGCGTCACCTTGCCAGGAAGGAGGCACAGCGGCTCGCTGCTCTTCAAGCTGAACAGGAAAAGACCCCTCTTTCCTTCCCTCCACCTACCACACGTCCCCCACCTCTGCCTCCTCCTCCAGTTATCTCAGTCTCCTCCTCATCTCCCCCTGCCATACCACCTCCACCTGCACTGCCTCCTCCCCCCTCCTTTCATGCACTGGATGTAGAGATTCGGAAGCTACTGATGCTTGCTGGATTGACCCAAGCTGAGCTCCTCAAACTCAGCCCAGAGCTTGGTGTTTGTGTTGGAGGGTTAGAGGATGAGGCAGATGGAGATAATGTTATTTCGTCCAGGTCTGTGGAGCCATATGAGTTCAGGCTAAAGGAGAGGGAATGTGACATCAAGTTGATGGCCAGAGATGGATGGCGCAGCAGAGGCAAGTTGGATGGAGATCGAAGAGCAGATATAACTGAAGAAGGCAAAAAGAAAGAGGAGAGCAAAGACACACAAAGAACCACCTCATTCACTGAGATGGCAAGGAGAAGGAAGAGGAACAGTGGTCTAACCTCCGACCCTTACTATAGCACTACACATGAAACTAAAGCGAAGAATATGAGCTATGAGTCTTTCCGGTATCCTGCTGAGTTACCAGATTCACCTCCCCCTCCTCCTCCTCCTCGTCCATTACCCCCAATCCCCCCATCTTTGGCATCCATCAAAGTCAGCACTCTCCCTGCCAACTCTGCACAACCTGAGCGATTTGATTGGCTCATAGCATTCACACCTGAGTGTGAAGGCCCACCACAACATCCACCCCTGGAAATGAGAAAATCTCACATGGAAATTCAAAAGAAGTTCAGTTCATCAGGGTCATCTCCAGGGTTAGCTCCAAAGGTCACAACTTTTAAAGAGATGCGTTTCCGCAACAAGAGCGCCTCCCCCCAAACAAAAGTGATCACTGACCCAGAGCCTGACCCAACAGTTATTACTCCAGATCCAGATATACTGTACAACCTGAGGTGGAGAAGAGAGACGGCAGGCAGCGATGGCAACCAATGGGAGTACACCTCTCAGGCTCAGGCCTTCTTCATGCAGCCGCCACCAGCCCTCACCTCAATGGCTGCTCTGAAGGAAATGCTCCAGAGAGCTGACAAGGAGGGTGGACAACTGGAGCTGTGCCCATCTCAGAAGATTGGCTGCTCTGTCAGTGACAGCAGCCTGTGGACCATGGGCAGAGAGTGGGAGTGTGAAGGAGTTAAGAGGGAGGAAAAGGAAGGGAAAGAAGAAGAAGGAGAAGAGGAGGAGGAGGAGCAGGAGGTGGTGGAGGTGAGAGGACGAGCCGATGGAGGAAGAACTTTTGAATCAAGAACAACAGGTGAGTATGAATGTCCATGACGAAGCTAATGATAATAAAGGAGGTAGCTGAATGTGATGACATAGGGGAAGGGGTCAGTGTGTGTGTGTGTGTGTGTGTGTGTGTGCATTTTTATCTGTGTATGCAAGAAAACTAACACATCAAAGTAACCCAGTGTAATTTGGACGACACAACAAATCTGGAATGGGCAGATGATAAAGAGAAACAGATGAGGGAAAGGCAGACTAACAATCAGCTTGTTCACTTTCTCAGTGATGCACAAATAATATCCTTGGACAGTTGACTCACTTATGGAAATGATATATGGAACGAGAGCGAGGAGATGGAGGATGAGCGTCAGTCACAGAAAAGGGATGATGCGTGATAAGATGGATAAATGATGATGGGGGATAAACAGAGGATGATTTCACAGACGGTGGAAGCGAACAAGACAGTGGAAGCTGGAGAAGGAGCATGACTGGATAGTGAGATGGAGGGATAGACAGTGAAGAGAGTGGAGGTAATATGAGGAGAAAGAGGAGGGTGAAAACTTTCCAGCCAGTTTTTCCTGCACTGGTTATCACAGTGTGATGTCATCACTGCCTTATTTAATTATTCATCCACTCTTCAGCCCAAAGGGAGGGGATAATGGAGTGCCCACTGAGCTCACACTACCGTTCTCTTCCTTCCTTCTACAACTAACTCTCACTAACCCGACTCTCTTCTACTTTCTCTTTTCTTTTCTATCTGTGTGTCCTAAAATCCTTTCCTATTCCTCTTTCTCTGCCTCTTTACTGGTTTTAAATCTCATCAATTTGGGATGTTTATATGATTTTCTCTTGCTGTCCATGCTGTCTCCCCCTCCCTCCCCCTCCCTAGAGTGGCACAGATAGCTAAGATCAAGTTACTTATCTCATACAGTGCTGCAGTAGGCACAGACACTAAGGATTATATTGTCAAAGTCCAGATACAGTAGGGTGCATGTTTATTTTAAAACACTCAAATTATCCCCTAACTAGCTGTTAATGCGATTAGTAAAACTAGTTCATTGATTGATGTTTAATTACTTTGGCATTTTTTCCTGATTTTTCCTCTGCTTTGTGATCATAAAAGTCAAATTAATTACTTATGAGGTACATGCTGCAGAAGTTTCCCCCAAATCACTGTAACACCTGGGGGCCAGTGGGACAAACCAGAAATATGATGTGTGTACACCTTTAAGAGTCCAAGGGGAGGGTCTTACTACATGGACCAATTGGTAAGAGCCACTGTTGGAAAAATAGGAAGTATCATGTGTTGGTTACAGTTCAGAGACAGCTCCAGTCTAACTCAGGTATGGTTGCTTTCTAGCTCACTTTGTCGCCCATAGCCTAGCAGTCTGTCACAGGTAATTGGGTGTACTGGAAATTGTGCTGCCCTGGTCTCTGACTCTTCACAGAGACGGACAAGGTGATTGAGCAGGGACGCAACGAAATCTGCTATCTGTTGACTGACTCAGCATTACACTGCTATACTGCTGGGGAGGGAGCTAGAGAGAGGTAGAACACAAAGGCAGAGAAGAGAAAGAGAGGGAGAGAGAAGGTGATCCAGAGGTGATGATGGCACGCACTGCAGTAAACCACAGTCAGCATAAAGATTGGCACTCGCTGTGCCCTTGTATACTTAATAATCATAACTCTCAGTACAAGTGTTCAATGAAAGTGAAAGCAGATGACATGAAGAAAACTTGGACCCTAATGTGATGAATCTTTGCGATTGATGGTGGCAATTTTAATTATGGTGTCATTGGTGAATGAGTGGCTGATTGACAGATTAAGTACTTCTGCTGTGCAGCTGTGAGACTGCTCAACAGTTATTCTTTCATTTCCTGTTGTGTCAAACTCTCTTAAATGAAGTCTGAGGTTATTTCTCTTCATAAATCAACTCCATTGACTCTCATGCACTGTCAGATGTATAACTGTCAATCAACTGTTTGACCTGTTTAAACATGCATTACTGCATGATGTTACATGATGACGATTTCTGCTGGAATACACTCATGAATGTGCATTTTCTTTCTCTCGACAGACACTAACATTTTCTGCATCTCTCTCTCTCCTTCCCATTTCTTTGCCGCATTTTTTATTTATTTTTTTTACTTTAATCTTCCTTGGTTTTCTCACCTATCCATCCCATTCTATTGTTTCCATTGTTTGTCCACGGCTCCGCTTTGCTCCCTCGTATCACTTTGCTTGTGCTCCTGCCCTCTCCCATCCTGACACTTTAAAATTTTTGGCCTTTTTGCCCATTTCTAATAAGCAGTTTCCTCCCCCCCACTGTCCCTCGCCCAGTCCTCCCAACCCTACTTCCTCCACACTGCCTTCCCTCCCTATCGCCCAGGCTACTGTAACGCCCAGTCCTTTGCAGATCCCAGACCACTCAGCCATGTTGGCAGGGAGTCCACAGACAAACACTGCAACACACAGTGGGCCCCTGCTGCCAGCTCATCTTCTATCCACAGAGATGATTCCAGCACCGATTCGAGCTCTGGGTCTAACTATGAATCACTGGCTGATTTTGATGTAGACTCTCCTTTTGATTATGGGGATATCTTTAACACACTCAAGGACTTTGCGTCTGACTCTATCTGTAATTTTGACTCTCTCTACTGCGGTGCCTCAGAGAAGCAGAACGAGACGCACACAAAGTCAGACACACCTGTTAGTGGCACCACAGACGCTCTAGGCTGCACCACCCCGTATAAGAACATTGATGTCATGATGACATATTCAAACAGTATCGGTGCTATGGATTCGCTGTATTCAGGAAAGCGCACACACTCACACAGAGACCACAACAGTGACAAGGCCAGGACATCTAAAGAGCTTCCTCCTCTCCCCACATATTACCTGTACCACCCTAAAAACTGCCCTCTGCACAGGGGTGCCCCTCCTCGCCTCTCCCCTATTGGAGCCCTTTCCCCTCCCCAGCGCTCTGGAGTGCCCCCTCCAGGCGCACCAGGCTCCTGCCTCAACTCCCCGCTTTTCCCCCGCTCTCACACCTTGCCTGCCCTCGCTGCTCCCCTCTACTATCCAAACCTCTACCCTCCTTTACCGCCCAGGGCGCCCCCCCTACCCCCAAAACTCTACCAGGCTCCTCCTCAGTCACGCGTGGCGAGTAAGATTTCTCTCTCTCTTCTCTCTCCCTACACCTTACACTCTCTCTCTTTGTCTGACATCTTGCTTGCATGCACGCATGTCTGTCTGTCGTTCTTACTGTCTGTGTCTGTCTCTGTTCTCTGCTCTGGATATGGTGGCCCTCACACCTTTTGTCACTTTTTCAACCCGGGGGATTTGCAGACTTGAAAGAACTGGGTAACTGTAGCTGTTTTATGTATCAGCAGGCAGCTCCCTGCAGGTCATCTGATACGTCTTATCTACGCTGTCCTTTCAAATCTGAAAAGGGCCTTCAGAGGGGGAACAGCTGTTCCTGTCAGAGGGTGTCCAGAGTCACTCATCACTCTCTTTCTCTTTGTCTTCCTCTATCTGTCTTTGTGTCGGTCTTGTCTCGTCTGTCTCCCTGTTGTTTTTGTTGTATTTTTATTTTTGCACGGTGTACTGAAATGGAAGTGTGTTGATGATGAATGCATTTTTTAATATTTGTGTGTTTGTACATTTAGAGACATTTCTAAGTAATTACGGTCCACTGCATCCTGTTCATTATAAGAATGTCTGTGTTTATATAACCAGTTTATATAATCCATTTATATAAACATCACCCTGTACATAAGACCTGCCCTTTGCATATGTGTGTAATTGTAGCTGACCTGACTGATAGATTATACAATTGTTTCCTCCCTAGCTCTTCAGTTTCTTCTATGTGTGCTTATGCTTATATTAAGTATGTATGAGTGTGAGTGTATTTGAGTTTGAGTCAAGATTAATGCATGGGATGATCCCGTTCATCCCTGATGCATACAGAAAGTTGTCTTCACAGATCCAGATGTTGAAGGCTCACCACAGTAGACCAACATTTGCAGGATGTTCTCACACACTGTTTGTTATCAGTAGTACCATCTGCTTCTATCTGCCTACTCTAGTGCTTCTCATTGCTCCTGCTAAGAACATTACTATTTTGGTTATATTTTGTCTGTGTCTTTTGCTTGAATTTGTATTTTTTTGTGCATGCACAGTAAGTAATTGCTCTTTTACTGTCACTGTCAGCTGTTCGCAGTGTCTCGTTCGCTGGCTCTGTACAGAGGACAGAGACGTCCTGGATGGGCGAAGATGTAAAGCATCCAATGAGAGGCCTGGGCCTGTCCTCTCTGTGCCTGCAGGAAAGAAAAGGTGTGCGTCTCACCTGTGTGTGTGTGTGTGTGTGTGTGTGTGTGTGTTCAACTGTCCGGCTGTGCATCTCTGCCTCTGATGTCTGTAGCTCTTAGAGTTTAACTGTAGACCACTGTTCTTCCCTCCAGCTCTTGTCAGTGCGGTCAGTGTGGCAGTGGAAGCCATCTTGGCCCAGTTCAGCTCTTCTCGGACTGTAGTTCAGAAGGTCAGTCACTGCTGAATCTACATCACTAGTGGGATATTGAACAACGGAATTAAAAGTAACGTTGGTTTGTCTCACTATCGAGAAGGGTTTTTTTTCACATCACTCTTGACAACGAATCTTTGTATCGAGAAACAAAACGTCATATTGTATTGAAGTTATTGTTTATCTTTGAAAATGCTTTTCCTCCCTTCCTTCTTGTTCTGACTCTACATGTATTGTTCCGTCTCTCCTCAGTCTCTCTCAGTTAACAAGGTACTAGAATATCTTTAGATAACCCAATCTCGCAGTCTTAAGAATTTCTTTGTGACTAACTCTCCTCTCCCCTAAACTCATCCCTCATCACATCATACGGACCCTCATCACCCCCTGTTTCTCTCAAATCCCCCTTTATGTGTCCCATTTTCTCCCCTCTGGCTCTCTCTTGAGTCATCCTTTCTGATCTACTCCCTCTGTCTCTCCCTATCACTGCAAATCTTCCTCCTCCCTCTATCCCATTTCCTTTCCTCTACTCTCCTCTCAGGCCTTATCAGGAGACAGCACTATAAATCCATCTCTGGGCCGCCTGGTGCTGCAGTGCCTCTGCCCTGCCCTGCACAGCTTGCTGACCGATGGCTTGAAACCCCACCAGAGTGACCTGATTGCAGGCAGGAGGCCAAACTCCGCCTGGGGTCTGGTCCAGGCCTCAACCAGGCCAGGTAGCACACCAAGGATCATAGGAAATTAGTATTTATAGACTTTGATATTAATGATTTGATATTAGGCTATTTATTTCTTTTTCCTGGTTGTTAACGATAAATCATGATTGTAGTCTATCTCTCATTTTCCCACACATCAATCAATACTTGTTGATTTTAGCGTCTAAAATGCTGAATAAAGCAAACAGGATGCAGATATTGATTGGCCAATGAGTGCCAAGTTTCACTGCAATTTTTCACTCACCTTTGTAATTTTCTCTGTTTATGTCTTTCTTTCCCTCTCTTCACACATATTTTCTCCTCTTCCTCTCGACCCATTTTTCAAGGTCCAAAAACACATGCCTTGTTCAACCTGCAAGTTCGAGTTGGAGAGATGCCCCAGCTCAGACAGAGCAAACACAGGTTCAATGCATTCCTCCTCGGCCTCCTGAAGTAAGTACTGGTTCCTAATCCTCTCTGTTCTCCTCTGGTAGCATGAAAAGGGCTAAAATAAGTAGTAGTAATAATAGTAATAGTAAGTAGTTAAAATAGGATTAGCTTTTATACTCCTACTACTGTATATTTATGTGTATTTCCATGCACATGTCTTTTATGTATTTTCAGTTTTTCTCTGCTATCTATTTTTTTCTTCTAGTACCAAGCTTCTTGACTTCTGGCTGTCTCACCTTCAGTCTTGCAGTGGTAAGTTTACTTCACCTCCATCTCACCTCATTCTTGTGGGCAGGCGTGTAAGAAACGGTGATCTTTCTCTTTTTCTTAGATGTGCTGGAGACATACTACCGTCCCACCTCCTTCATGCGATTGTCGCTGACCGCCTGCCAGTCCCTGTTCGAGGAGCTGCTCCTCGTGTTGCAACCTCTCAGCCTGCTGACCTTCAACCTCGACCTGCTCTTCCAGCACCACCATTTGGAGCCAGACAGTCACAGTCCAGACATCCCCAGTCCACCTTGTCAGGATGCTGGATTCCATCTCTCAACAGAGGGGTCCCAATCCAAAGTCACAGGCAGCAGATATATTGATAGCCTGTCAGAAGTAGACTTCGGAAGCCCAGAACATCAGGCAGCCAAAGAGAAATCATCATCATTAGCGAATCCAAAGAATGGAGGATCAGGGGACAGTGCTGCACCCATAAAGGCTTCAGGCACTTTCGGGCAGACAAGTCCTCAGCTGCTGTGGGTGCAGGAGAAGGAAATTGGAGCCTTACCTCCTCCTAATGTTGAGGAGGACAGCCTTGCTCAGCAGGCAGGACAGGTACACTCTTTCTGTGTCTGTTCAGAGTTTGTCGTGAATATTTGTTTGTGTGATCCTGTTGGGCTGAGTTTGTTTTTTTAATTATAGGTGATCCAGCAGGGATGGGGGGCTGTGATGCGCTGGGGAGGCAGACTGAGCCAGAACCTGGTAGAGCTGAACCTGAAACAGGATGCGATGAAGACGGACCTGCAGGATCTCCACACACAGGCAGGGAGTGACTTTGCTCCGGTCAGCAGTGGTGCTCAGGTGCCGTGGGGTTTTGGGCGGCTCTTTGGAGCCTCTAAAAGCCCCAACAGCCCACCAGGTCACACACCACCAACCAGGTTAGCCAATTAAATTAACACATTTAGTGATTCGTACATCTTTAGCTAGAGAGAAAGTAAGGAATTGGTGAATTCAACCACTGACACAAATGCAAAATCTGTACTTGAAAGATTTTTTGCATGAAGGATAACTATCTCTGATTCTTCTCTGTCCCACACACACTCTCTCTCTGTTTTTCCAATTCCTCTTGTCCTCTCTCTCGCTGTCTCTGTAGGCGTCCCTCTCAGTGGCTGGCTCCTGGTGTCACTGCACTAACCCGAATGGTGAGCAGCAGCTCCACCCCGATAATAAGGAGGTCCCCGGAGCCCCAGGTAGAGACTGAGCCAGAGTCAGAGAAAGAGGTTGATGCAATGGAGATGAAGGACAAACCCAGACCACTCAGGTACAACAGACACAAAGTGATGGTGAACGTTATGGAGGGTGGATATTTGCATTTTTGTACAACAGTAGACCAATGGTTTCACTATAATCTAAGGTCAAAAGTTTGGATTAACTTCCGTAAATTGATTGATTGATAATTGTTGTTTATACCTCTGTTTACTGAATTTACCAAGTTACAAAATGAGCACACAGTACTAAACAATAGCACACAATACTTCTGCCCTCTGAAGCCCAGTTTAATTTGGCTGAACAGGATGAATTAAATTACATTATCCCATGTAGAGAGGAGAGGAGTCGTGTACTTGTTCAAGGATTTCAAATTCAAGTGTGATGCACCAAGATATTGTTCCAACTGTGCCTTTACTATGTCTACAGATTGGGGATTCAACTCCCCAATTTATTCGTAAATTTGGGGTATCGTACTAATAATACATTATAATAAATACACTAACCTCAGGGTGTCTAGTTGTGGCCAGTTTCTTACTTTTAATTATATCTATCCCCCATCCAAGAGCACCAGTGGGTGTAGAGGACACACCTGTTAATATTATTGTCTTTAAAGACTATTTGGTGACTCACCAGTCTGACTTTGAGCGATTCTGCATTGTGACTCATCCAACATTCGCCTACATCATATGTCAAAGATGACGTTATTGTTGGTGGTTGGAGTGCATGTAGACCATTTTGGCTGAGAATATCTCTTCTGCCTGTCCTCAGGTCAGTGCGAACACTGTGTGACCACACTGGAGCAGGTTCAGAGCTCAGCTTCTGCAAAGGGGAGGAACTTGTGGTGTTAGGAGGAGTCGATCAAGACTGGATTCGCTGTCGTCAGGGAGACAAAGAGGGACTCGTACCTATTGGCTACACCTCCCTCATCATGTGACTTCGGCACTATAACTGCTGCACTCAATCAATAAAAAAATAAAAATAAAAAAATATATATTTTAGGCGAGTATTGAGAGGTTATGGTGAGGCTCCAACTACTCTGAAAGGGATATTTCATGCTTGCTCGGTTAGACTTTGAGTGCATAACACCATCTGTTCTGCTTTACGTGCAGCAGGAGCTGTCTGCAGCCCTCTCCCTTTATGAACATATGGGAGTTTTTTTCCCCATCACAATCCATCCAGTTTGGTAGCATTAAACTAATGGATTTTAACAGCAGGAATGCAGCAGATGGTGTGAAATAATGACTCAAGTTAAATTTAGATCATTTCTTACTGGAAGACCTTTGATCTTAGAGTGAAGTATCCCTTTAAACGTCCTTTTCTCAATTTCTGCCTTCCTTGTCAGCCTCTGATCTGAAAAGGATCACAGGGGATATTCTGTACAATCAGCCAATGGCTGATTCAAGTGCTTTCAGATCAGCGGCTGCCTGTTGTGAGGAGGCGACAGTCAACAGCCTGGTAGCAGCCACGTTAATATCTCTAGCCGTCAGCTGTAGAGAGTCGCGGCTCGCAGGTTGTCGAGTGGAGAAAGCATGTTAGAGTACTGGACCGTAGCTCCTGTTGCATACTGCGTAGTAATGTAGTGAATTGTAGCTGTGTAGATCTGTGTTCTGTTGATCTTTCACCCCTATTGACCTCTCACCTTTATCGCCTGGTTCATGTGTGTTTCTGCTACTATATTTGACTGTATAAATATACATAAAAAAATATATATAGGTATATAAATTGAGATCGATATTACCAAGACTGATAGATAGATAGATAGATGAACAAGAGAAAGCAGATAGTAAAACACAAGGAGCAGCTTAATACTGTGGCCTCATTGAGGAAGTGGATGATCAATGGAAATCAATGGATTCATTCTTTATCTTTACATCTGCAACTTTCCACACACATTAAGTGGTTGTCGTACATGAAGAAAAAAAAAAGGTTATATGTTTGTTTTGAGAGCAAAATCCAATATCTTCCCTCCTGTGTGCTTTGTATTGCCATTGTCTTAATAATTAGTTTCAGCCTCAAACCTAAAACTGTATGCATTGCAACGTGCCATGAATGCTCTGATTGAATGCCAGAAAATATCTATCTATCCTGCACAGTTAAAGAAGATAATATCAGACAACAGCAATCTGTAGCTAATCTCTCTACTCGTCCAGCACCTCAAGGGGCCAACATGTGTTGGAATGAACACCTCACAAAACTATGCTCAGCTCTTAAATGCTATCTGACCTTAAATTTAATGCAGTGAGAAAATTCCCAGATGTTTGTAACTCATAAATGCTGCTGTAAAGTCTGTAGGTTTGGTGGCTGGTCTTCACCTTGTACCTCGGCTTATGTGTTTATCGTAATTCTTCCTGCCATGTTTGCATTTCATAATCATTGATATTAATGGTAGTGCTAGTGATGGAGGTGATACGTCGTTTCTAAATTTTGCTCATATGAAACGCATTGCTTCGTGTCATATATTAGTTATTCTCTAGGTTCTGTATTGATGACTATGCATATGGTTAAATGTACAACTAAAAGCCTTTCTGTTTTAAAGCCATGGTTTTGATTTGATGTTCTCATGCAAGTTGATGCCTGAAGCCTAAAAAAGCAGCTTAAATAGTTAAAGTTCAGACAAAAGAGCCCGATTGAACGGGTCAGGAAAGACTGACACTAAAGGACCTCCATTTAATTTAGCAGGAAAGATTCATTGCTATTGAGCAATCGGGGAATAATCAGTTCTTCAAAGTTTCCTCATGTCATTGTGTCAATGCCATGTAGCATGACATCACTGTCGCTATGGCAACTATCCAGTAGCATTAAGTTAAGCCAATGCTCAGAACTTGCAATTTATGATCACAATAAAATGCCATCAAATGATAAGAAGAAATAATGTCTACATAAATATCAGTCAACGCATTCAATTGTGTCAAAAACATTTTTTTTTTCCAAATGTGAGGTTATAGTATAAATGCATTTGTTTGAAAGCTGTTAACCTATACTGGATGTGATTGATCTTGAGGTTTGTGAAAGGAATAGCATCTAGTGTCTGTCTCTCTGGGTTCAGTGTGTGTGGTACATACATGACAGCGTATGTGGCAGTGAAAGCAGAGATGAGTGTGAGCACATCTGTGTGTCTGCACGTTCTGCACTTTCACTTGTGTGTGTGTGTAACAATGAGTTCTGTACCTCCCTCTCCTCCTCCTCCTCTCTTTCTCTGGTGTCATGTAGCCTGTAGACATCCCTGTGCCCTACTATTGCATATAGCGCCCCTCTAGTGTCAGTCACTGTCCACCTCCTGCATGTGCTTGTTTGTAAATACACCAAATAAAATGATAAGTATACACCAATCCTGTGCAGCTGTCATATCTTTGCACTTTAGTGTAAAATGCCTTATTAATCAGGGGATACCTCACTCAGGAAATGTTCCAACATAAATCACGTCCTGTATTTGTTGCTATCTGAAATGTGACAGGAAATGACCTACACGTGTCAGACTGTAAAGGAAGTAAAAGACTCACGATTGAGCCTTTTAATATCAAACTGCACGCTCCATCCCTTTTGAATTCATGGAGACTACATCTCTCACTTCTTTGCTCAGATCTAAAGAACCCAGGACGCCCTCGGATTTTGTGAAGGGCACGAAGATGAGAATAAATCTCCCGAGTGAGCTGCAGCCCTCCCCCATCTTGTAACCGTGTTCCTTTGATAGCGTCCTCCATTGTGGGTCATTATGGAGGACAACACTGTGTGAGATATACAATCTAACACCACTAGATAGCACTGTTAGCTCAAGCTGATTAAAATCACTGCAGTAACCTCCCAAAACACACACACACACACACACACACACACACACACACACACACACACACACACACACACACACACACACACACACACACACACACACACACACA